>JAVKLA010000062.1:4462473-4533748 GCA_034782735.1 Sagittarius serpentarius | reverse complement strand
TTCCTTATCCCAAGGATACACCGGAATCTTGTCAAGGCCGGACATAACTTCTGTATCTTCCTTATCTCAAGGATACATCGGAATCTTGTCAAGGCTGATCTTGTGTTCTTCCACTTGGTTGTCAGCAGACCAGCTGCCTTCCCCAGCAAAAATCACCATCCTTGACTGAGGTTTGCTTAAAAGCGTTGCTGTGAAACATTTCCACTTACGAAAAAACCCACCACATTTCTTTCACTTCCTCTTTGAGACGCAAAACCAAGCTCAGACAAGTAGCGCGACTTTAGTTTTTCCTGAACCCGCTATCCGGCTTAGCCCCAGGAAAATATATTCTCAGTCCTTGGCTAGGTGTCTACACGGAATTTGCTGCGGCTTGCGTGGGACTCCACAGAGATGAAACAAAACCCTGCATGGATTCTAGGACTGGTTTTGCTTGTTGTCCCAGCTCTGTCTGTGCTGTCCCAGCCTTGCTCTGTCCCTTCCGAGCCACCGGCGGGCTCCAGGTGGCAGCACAGGCAGCGTTTGCAGAGCGGGCGGCGAGGTCTGGCCGGGAAAGGTTCTGATTCAAACTGTTTTGTCTTTTCTGTTCCCGGATGAAACTTGTGATGAAAACACAGCTGAAATTTTAAACAGTAATGCTGTTTTAGAATTTTCTTCATGAATATTGTTCTTAAAATCATCTGTGGCAGCTTCCATTTCTCACAAGCGTGTTTTCTCACTGAAAAGCTACAGCTGCTGAACTAAACTGAGCTAAACCTTACGATAAAGGTGTTGTGAAAAGTTTCCATGTAAGTCAGAAAATGAGCGGGTTTAAAGCAATTTATCAAAGATTATTTGGGTTAAATCATACCCTTATTTTTTCAGCAAGCTCTAGTCATTTTACTGCTAAGTATAGGACTTCTGCTCTTTGCAGAAACACAAGACTGGCAGGGGATCCTGAGGTCCTGAAATCCTCCCATCTGCAGTTCCAGGTACAATGGCATATATGCCCTTTCAATGTGAAAAGCATTGGTCCTGCATCCTCTTAAAAGAGCCCAAACTAATGAGTCGTGAAGACCAAAGAGCACTGAACGTTAACGGCGGGGACCTTTGTGCACCGACCAAATGCCTGAATCGTGTTCAGACTGTTGGGGGTTAGGAAAGAGAATGACCAAAGAAAACAAGAGCAACAAAGTAATATAAAGTATACATATGGTAATGTAAGGTAATATAGAACGGTAGGGCATGGCTGCCCATTAGATACAGACCCCTGTAAGATTACAGGCTTTAATGATGTTTGTGACACACGGAGAAAGGCACCCTGCATTTCAGATGCTTGTGTGTATTCGTTCATACACTATATGCTCTCTGTCCTGAGCATAATTCTGCTTTTTGCATCTTACTGACTCCCTTTCAAACACTCTGCAGGAGTCTGTGCTCTTCCCTGAGGCAGACTTTGCTCTGAGAATCTCCTCTCATCCCCTCGCTATTAGCACAAGCTAGCTCAGACACAGAAATGCGCATTTTCCCAAATGCATCTGTTTTTCCTCTGTTCTTTCTCTTTGGGTGGATATAAAATCTGGATGACAGATTAATTACTGAATAGCAATGTCACCTCTCTCTTGTTTCTGTTAGCATCAGAACAGACACGTTTCATCCAGTTTGGCACACACAGAAAGTAAAACAGGTTACATAAAAACCCAACAAGGCCTTTATGTCCACTTAGAAGAGGCAAGCAACTAAGTTTTCTTTTCAGTAACAGAAAGAGAAATGAGCAGGAGAAGAGCATCTGTGAGGGACAACAGCAGCAAAAGAATTTTACTCACTACAACAGAGAAAATGCAGTCTTTCCTTAGTAAATGACTTTAAAGCAGTCTAAAAGCAGTGAAGATATTCAACTAACAATAAACAACTTTCTTATTAAGAATCAGATTTCCATTTCCTAATTCCAGGTGTTACGGTACTGCAAAATATCTTTTTCTGCAAAATAAATAATGTAGATGTGAAATCCTTACAATTTCAACATTTGGGGGGGGCAAGTAATAGTAAGTCAACCTGCATGAGAGTTGAAAATATGAAGGCTAAACACAAGTTAAGTTATTTTTCCAGAAGGATACAATTTGCAGTCAAGTAGCTGCTGAATCAGGTTCATTAAATGAATCTGTGCTCTGTTCATTCATTAAATGAATTAATGTGCTCTGTTTTAACTTGATGAACCTTTGCCTGCCTCTATTTGGGGCAGTCCATTCTGAGGGCTGTTCTCTGAGCTAACCTCACGCACCGTTACAAGCTTTTTTCAGCTTCCAGCCCCAGCATGATCTATCTGGGTTGCTTTTGACTCCTGCAGCTCTCTCTCTGGAGAACTTTCCATCTTGGTTGCTCTCTCTCAGGATTAGTACTCAGATAAAGCCCAGAAAATAGGCTCTAATGATTGGCTTTACCAATCAGACTTCGTTGTATCAAAACTACTTTTGACTTTAGTAAATGGATTCCCTGAAGCAGAGCTGAAAGACTAAGCTTTAGATCTTAATTCTGAAACCCTTCATTAACTAAATTCATGGATCTGCAGATGAACTAATTTGTCTTGCTAGCAGAGCAGAACAAATAATAAAAATTTGCCTTTCTGCGCATGCATGGTCCCAGAGCCTTTCTGTGCTTACTTTCAACAAAGAACCCCCAAAAGCGCAGAAATCAAACCTTCTACTGAAAACAGATTTCTGTTTCTCTCATTTGGGTCCCAAGCACACAAATAGATGCTATCTTCTTGCAGCAGTGTAGTGTGGATTCTAATCAAACCCCATACATCATTTGAGTGAAACACACAAGTTGAGGGCTTTTGAAATGCTGTTAATGACAACTGGGCAGAATGAAGGACAAAAATCAATGAAATGGAAGTGTTCAGTCCCATTAAAGACATGATAAACATAGCCTAATTTTCTGCATTTGTACTAAACTAGTCATCTGCCTCACCCACATCAGTAATTTTGCATGGGTTACAAGCAGAGCTTTCAGATTACTGTTGGCAAAGCACTCTTTCTCTTTTCAGATTCTAATAAAGACAGAGAAAACAAAAAATAAATATATATATTAAAAGCTTTAAGACTGTCTGCCTCTTTGTACTCCAGAGCCTCGGGAAGCTGATTATTCTTCTCTTTCATGTGCTTCAGCAAAGGCACATCCAGTAGTGGCTCCGGACCGAGGATCACCGGGAGCAGCAGACGGGTTCTCCTAATGAGCAAGCCTGGTCCATAGCCTGGGTACGCACCTCACGCTGTCCCTGCGCCCGCGTCCTCGCTCTCCTACCCCCAGGCCAGTGCCTACAGCTGGGGCAGCAGCACACCGCCGCTCAAAAACCACCGAGCAGTGGGTGCTCGTAAGGTGACAGCTATAACAGCAGAAAAGGATTGACAGCGTGGATAAAACAGCTCTTTCGATCAGTCTCATTTTGGGGAAGGAAGATAAAGAGATTGGGATTGGATTTGGATATAGATCATTGCAGAGCTATTAAAAATATTACTAGGATTTGTTCTCTGCGTAAATGAGTATGAAAAAGGTCAAGATGTCTCCCTACGCAAAACCTTATGGTTTTGGATTTTGCCAGTTTCTTTCTGTTGTATGGAAAGTCGCTTCTCTTGAAAAATAGCTCAGGTTGTTTAAATTTTCATATGGAAGGTAGCATCTCTTATTACCCTTCCTGGAACCTTGTATGTCTAATAAAATCATATAGAATTTTGTAATTTATACCTTCTATCACAAATACGCTGGAAAAATGGAGGCAAACTGACTTCTGCTCCATATCTGAGAAGACCCTGAGGAATAAATTTACTGGAAAAATTCTCATTGTCTTTTATGATCCACATAGGCCCAGGAGCAGGATCCGTATGCTGGAAAATGTAAAGTCTACTCTCTCCTTGCTCCTCAAGCTGAACATTACAAGGCTGCTCTCTGTGTGTATCAGCCCATAGAACAGACCTCCTGTATGGTCAGGAAAATATTCTATCCATAGAGATAGAACACATGCCCTTTCAACGACTACAGAGCTTCAGGCTGATAATATGCAGGGGTAAAAAATTCAAATGCAAATATTTCCTGAGTTGTCAATCTGAGTAAGAGAAAATAAATTACTGACTTGCATACCAAAAGGTTACCCAAGAAAATGAAGCCTTGTGCATTAACTTTCAGTTTCTTGACACAGCAGTGCCCAGATCCTTGTTAGCATTCCATAAAACTCTTGCAGTTACTCTCTTCAGATCAGTTAAATACTCAATGGTCTCTATTATATTTTCAGCTTCTGTAGTCATATTTTCTATTTACTGTCATGCAAAGCAGAGGTTGGAGAACCTCCCGTATGAACTCAGAACTTACTGCTTGCCATAGAAAATGCTGGAAATACATTCCTGCCCGTCTGCAGATGTCAAAAGATGGAGAGCCCAAGTAACCCTAGGTTCACTGGGTTAGTAGTCTTCTGTTGAAAAATGAGTCTTTTATTTCTACTCAAAATTGTCTAGCTTCAGCTTCCAACCACGTTTCCTGCCATCTTAATGAATATCTGCTCTTCTTACAGCTGTAGACAATACAAAAGACACTTCTTAAATGCCTCTTGGGTCTACTTTTGTTATATCCTCAAGCATAGTAAGGCATGCTTTCCAGACATCAAATCCTTCTTTTAAACTTTTTTCTAAGTATGAGTGCTGGAATATACAGAAAATTTCAGAGAATATACAGAACATTTCAGTAATGAACCCATTAATGTCATCCACAGAGATAAAGTAAATCATCTAAACCTACTTGATATTTGCTGTATTTCTGCATCCAAGGCCTTTATTTGCAGAATTAAACTGAGAGGGTAAGATTCCTTATTTATCATGACCCCAGAGTCTCATTTACCATCCTTCGCTTGACAGTACAGTCCAGAACCTAAAATGTATGTACCTCATCTTCTGTTCTGAGATGTTCAGCTTTACCTGGTTTTTATCTTAGATCCAATGCCACCTAGATTAGCTTGTCCCCACCATTATTTCTAGCTTAGCTGGAACCATATCAGCCACTCCCTGTTCCTTCGTAGCCTCTGCTGTGCTCTATGAAGCTCTGTGTAGCACCTTACCCTGTATGTCTTTTACCTTCATCTCTACATTAAGTTTCACTAATAGTAACATAAACTACTATTAAGCAAAAGCGAAAGACATTTCACTATACAGTACATAAAGTGTACCTATTTCTAAAAATTATAAATATAATAGTATCGCAACATTTTTCCTTCTTTTCTACTCAAGGTCTATTGTACGACAGAATTTAATATTCAACAGTCATATTCAGTGACAGCAAAACTTCCCTTAATGTTACTGGAAAAACAGAGTAAAACTTGGGCATGGACACAAATTAACTCCCCAGTTTTCCCTCCCACTCTTTATCAATAAGGTAAATACCTAAATCTTGGCCACTTGATACCCACTGCTCTAGTTCTGCTGCTGCTGGGGAGAGGCACTGCAAATGCTATGACTTCAGGGAGACTGTCAGATGCAGATTATGAATGTTAGACTGAATCAGCCTTCTAATTATAATAGCTTTTAAGTTTTTCTAGAAGTGCATTAGTCTCTGCAAGTCTTGCAGGTGAAATATTGTGACATTAACCAGCAGCTCTATTCACACTGAAAGTTATTTATTGCAGTAGTAAAATTTAAAGAAATTACATGATTACATATAACTGAAAAATTATCATACCCCTGTGGTTCTGACTATCTGGTGACATCCTGTGCCTTGAAGTCTCCCAGGTGTGTGATTATCTAATAATAATCAATTGTTTGCCTTATTGTTTCAGCACCATATGTCAAATTGCAAAGGGAACAGTAATGACGAGAAGAATTTATGTCTAGAGGGGGAGTTGCAGGTGTACATATTTGAACTCTTTCTTATATTTATTGAAATATTTAAGATTTGGAATTGCAATATACATTTTCTTTTGAGAGCTTCTGTTGCTCTAAATGATTTAAAGAGCAAAGACTTCAGTTTCCAAGGCCTGATGATCTGATTTTCATGGCAGTACCTTCAGTTTCTGATTCCAGATTACTGCTGAACACAGATTTCTTTTTTGTGTCCCCATGCTCATTTTTATAAGTTAATATTACAGATTCATGTCTTAAAAATTTAGCTCAAAGCCTGTAAATCAAAGTTATAGAAAGAAGTAAAAGCTGGTTTGATGTCTCACATGGTGGAAGTTCTGTTCCCTTGGAATAAATTACAGTAAATCATTCTGTTATGGGAATTTCTCTAGGACACACATTCTAGGAAATTCTGGCCATAATTTGCACAAGAAAATAAAACCCGACTAAAATTAAAAACAAAAGACGAAGCCTCATACATAGCTCCCAACATACTTCAGCCATGGGGAAGAGCAGATCTTTGTAAAAAAGGCTGCAGGTCAGAGCAACCCAGCCTTGTTTATCCCCAAGCCCAATGTACCATTCCTCCTGTGCACCACAGAAAAGAGAGACATCATTTAAGTATGGAAGGGAATAAACAAATATCTGTAAGAATCGTCTTTATATGTTACCACAGGTGGTAGATGGGGACTGCATGGTCTTAGAACTGCAGGGAAGAAGTGAAAAGGGTTATATCTAAGCCCACAGAATGTCATCAAAGGGAAAAGGGGCCATAACCATGAGACTGCCACACAGTTTCTTTTTGGTGCCAGCCATGCTTTGAGACTTTCTGTGATGCAAAATATCTGAGAAAGAAAGCAGGTGAGAAATATTTAAAAATGGACATCTAAAACTCAGGGTTATTTTTAAAATCTTAATATATTTGCCTGTTCAGGATATTTGTAAAATGGGGAAAGAACACCAACCTGTCATTTCACAAAATATGAAAATAACTATTTTGTGTAACATTCACGTAATATAAAGTGCCACAGAAAAAAACCACAAGGAAATCAATATTTGCGCCCTCAGAGTATAACATGAATGGAGTGAATTAAAATAAAGCATGGGGCTGCTCACTGAAAACTGACTGTAAAACCAAATGCCGAATGGGTGCTCGTTAACTGAGCACCTTTCATCGTATGCTGTAAAATGAAGCAGAATTCCCAGGAAAACGTAAACATAAAAGACCTCCAGCAGGCTCTTCAGTCTGTCCGTGTCCTTCTCAGGGCAGTGAAACAGAGTCCAAGTTGGCAGGAGACACAGCAAGACAAGGAAAAGGTCTATAGAGATACAGCTCTGAATCGTTCTCTTTCCTCTACAGTATTGCTCTCTGTTACATACTTGATGTGACTGAATTATATTTGCACAGATAATTTAAATTCTTCCATTTAATAGTTATTGAGTTCTTGACTTTGTATTCCCAATAATGCTGTGCGTGCATGTGCACGCACTGTAACATTATAGTGTAAATAGCTGCAATGAACCGAGCAGCAGTTCATAACTAAAATTTCGTAACAAAATTAATCATGCTATCTTCATTAAATTGCAAAGCTGTGTAATCTCCTCCTTCAAAAAAAGGATGTTGGGCTTCACTGTACAGCCCGTCGTAATTTGTGGGCCCCAACATTCCACTACAAGAATATCAACTGGTTTATTACAATGTTACTTCATATTTTGAGAATTTAATGCACTCAGTGGTGAAAGCCCTTTTTACTGTTTGACGTACCAGTCCAAAGGGACTGTAGAAGTGAGACAGTGATGAATATACAGGGCGATGCAAAAGGAAAAGGGGAAACAAATCCCCCCAAAACAAAACACAAAGATAGCGAAGAGAGAATACCTCCCTTCTTGAGAAACTCTGCCAACAGCGCAAATCTTAAGCACCTTTTCTCTGTTTCCACAGCAAAGGCATGACTGTGTAGCATATTTACAGCTTGTAGCATCCTTCTCAAATTAATCAGGAACATATTCCGCTGAATCATGTCGGAAACCCAATTCAGCTGAGAGACTTTCAAGTAACACCTCCCCCCAGTAATGTCTCATGTTTTTATACATCTATGGCAATGTGCGTTTGCAGCCCAGAAAGCCAACCGTATCCCGGGCTGCATCAAAAGAAGTGTCGCCAGCAGGTCGAGGGATGTGATTTTGTCCCTCTCCTCCGCTCTCGTGAGACCCCACCTGGAGCACTGGGTTCAGCTCTGGGGCCCCCAACATAGGAAGGACATGGACCTGTTGGAGCAAGTCCAAAGGAAGGTAACGAAGATGGTCAGGGGGCTGGAGCACCTCTCCTATGAGGACAGGCTGAGAGAGTTGGGGTCGTTCAGCCTGGAGAAGAGAAGGCTTCAGGGAGACCTTACAGCAGCCTTCCAGTTCCCAAAGGGGCCTACAGGAAAGCTGGAGAGGGACTTTTTACAAGGGCATGTAGTGATAGGACAAGAGGCAATGGCTTTAAACTGAAAGAGGGTGGACTTAGATTAGATATAAGAAATTCTTCCCCGTGAGGGCGGTGAGGCGCCGGCACCGGCTGCCCAGAGGAGCTGCGGCTGCCCCCTCCCTGGCCGTGCCCAAGGCCAGGCTGGACGGGGCTTGGAGCAACCTGGTCTGGTGGGAGGTGTCCCTGCCCGTGGCGGGGGGGTTGGCGCTAGGTGGTCTTTAAGGTCCCTTCCAGCCTAAACCATTGCATGATTCTGTGACTGGGGTCTGTAGAAGTGCATAGCAAACTCTCAGTGACTTTCAGACGCCAGAGTTCACCCAGGCTGCCGCTCATGCAGGCACAAAGCCTTCCTAAGCCATCTTGCCCATTACCTTAAACCGTATGAAAATGGCCCCAAGCCACTTCTGAATGGTCTCTAGTGATTAAGCTGCAATTGTTCTCCTAGAAAAATCATTGCACCAGTCACCATTATTGTCTAAAGGCTTTTCCTGATGTACAGGCTTAAGCTAACCTTTTTCCGCTTCCTCCTGTTCCCTTCAAATGCAAGGTAGCTATTTCGCTCCGCTCTATCCTGTTCCTGGCGCTTAGCCTCAAACAGCACCGTCCACCTGTGTGTGGGCTCCAGCACCTCACCCCAGCCTGCTGCCGGGGGCCCGGGAGGCACAGCCCTGCAGCCCTCCCTGGCCGTGGCTACTGCCCTCCTCTTGCACGTTGCCAGACCTGGGAAGAGCTGGCTTGTGGCTCTATGCACCTCCTGGGTGTAGCTGCACCTCCTGGGTGTAGCACCCTCCCTTCGCGGGGAGCCCCCAGGTACCCCGCGGCTCTGTGTAAGGGTAGCTGGGGCTCACAGCTTCGGCGCGAGGTGGTAGGGGACGATAGCGGAGCTCCTGCGCTGCCTGCGCACCCCAGAACAACAGAGGCTTTCTTGTACCGGCGCTGCGCTGGGAGCCGCACTTCGGGTTTGTGTATTTTGAAGTAGCGCTGTCTCATGTTGTTTGTTCTCCATAGTCTCCTCAAGCCTCTTCCTCTACGATAAGAGTTGTGTAATGTTTATCTTTACTCCGCATGGCTACGGCAGCCTCAAAAGCTTTTCTGAGCTCTCCGCAGAGCCCAGCAGGAGCAGGCGCCCAGCTGCCGGCCTTGCTCCCTCCCTCTCCGCCGAGCCCCGCAGCGACTGGGTGCCGCTGATTATGAAATGAAACAAAAGAGAAGCAGCTTCCATTGAGCATGCAGTTGATGCTAAGATCAAAGCAGAAGCGAACAAAACACAACTTGAAAGAGAACAGTTCAAGGAATTAAGCAGATGCTTTTTTTCCCTGCCTTGTGCTGCAGATGCAGAGTGAAGCCTCAAGTCACTGAAGTCAATATCCAGCCTGACAGGAGCCAGGATTTCACCTCCAGTGTTTTAATCCCTGGTTTATGTCAGAACTGCTGCATTCCTCACGTGTTTTTTTTCTCTCATTCCACATTATTTTCACAGCCAAGGGAACTCTCCTTTTTAACACAGTTCCCAATCTTTCCTGGGAGTAAGGTGAATCTTCTGTGTGTAAGCCTTGCTTTCATCAGGCTTCTGACCTCCAAGAGTTTTATTTCTGTTTAGCTTCTGGAAGCTCATTTAGCTGTCATGGTCTCATTTAAGGCTATGACTGGAGCCGGCAAAATCTAATTTATATTTTTATTATTATTCCTTTTTGGTAAAAGGTCAGAGAATCACTGTTAGTATTTCATGAGGGAAGAAATGGCAAAACCTCTTCATTATTTTCATGTTAAGAAAAAAAAAAATTAAACTGACGTCCATTTAACTGAGAAGTTTAAATGCCTCCATGCCTGGGAACAGGCGATTCTTGGGGGAAGTGGGGAGAAGAGAGACTCCTCTTTTTTGTATCGGTGTCATTTTCTGTGTTTAAAGGAAGTGAAGTTTGTACTTAAAGTCAGTGGACAAATTGCTGTCCTTAAAGACATCAAACAGGAGGAAAAGAGAACTGAATGTTTTCAAAGGCATTTACAAGCATCGCAGCGTGAATATTGATGGGCAAAGATGAGGACATTAAGTTTTCTGAAGTGCCTGAGTGAATTATAAGCCTGAGCAGCACTGCGTTTGAATGATGATGTGGGAATCCCGCCCGGCGTGAGGCAGCACCCGGCGGGGTGTCTCGGGCAGGAGGTTGCACCGCTGCACCGAGCCCCGGTGCAGTGCCATGCTCGGGGGACGACGCTGTCCCCAGGGCCTGAGGACGTTGTTCCCCTGAATGGAGCTGCCCTGTTAAGAACGCATTTATTAAACCAACTTCGTCTTGGTAAGGGCGGCATGACTGCATGCCACAGTGAATTGCTGGGGACAGGCACGCCCGTATGTTCCTGGGTTTTTAATGAGATATTTAGGCTAAAAGCAGACAAGAACGTTATGGGATTATCAAAATCACCCAGGCATCTACTAGCATCCTAATATGACCAAGAGTTCTTCTCAGTTAGCCCCAAGGCATTTTGAGGGGATTTTCCTACAGAAAAACAACACTGAATGGAATAACATGGACTGGTGACAATAAGGGAGGGGCAACCTTTGGAAGCGTTTCATGAGATACTTAGAAGAAAGATCTGGAAGAAAGACAATAAGGAGTAGATAAAAGAGGAATAGATAGAAAGGATATAGCAATAGTAAGCAACTAAAGCTTTCATAAATTTTGGTGAGAAAAACTTGAGCCTGGGAAAACTGACTGGGACGGTGATGGCAAGCGATGTCTCCCTCTGCATGGAGACTGCTTTTGTGCAGCGCGTAATTCCAAAGACGTAAAAAAGCCCTTGGGCTTCCTACTTTCAGTAGGTGGGCATACATGTCGTCAGCTCACCTCTGATCACAGAATACAGTCTAAAAGAGATTCCTGCTCAAACCGTACCTAAGCACAATCATTTTGTCATGATGTCCTGTAACTGAAAAGAGCTGCCCGTATCAATTTCTGAATGAGAAACAAACCTCGACGTGCGAGAAGCGAGGCTGCCTTCCGAAACCTCTGGCTATAAATATCAGGTAGATCTTGCAGGCCTGTGTGGGTCTTCCTTTCTTCACGGAAAAGAAGAACAGCGATGGCTTTGCTACTGCCCTGAAATCTGAGGCAGGCTGAAGCCTTTCCCTTGAAAAGTGGGAAAGGGTATATATATAGTAAGTTGCTCGCACAGCTGCACCTCCTTACTTCCGAAATCCTACTGAACCACAGTCGGGCTTGTGTATGAGCAAGGGATGGGACCGTATTACTTGTTGTTCCCACCAATAAAATTTCTACCGCAAAGTTAATCCAGCTTGCTGCTGTTTCACCATAGTCAGAGAATTTCTCCAACCCTAGAGGCCTTCAAATCAGAGGAGGATTACTCAGAAAATATTTCAGGTTTGCACGTGACAATTTAGCCTGGAAGATGATATGTCCATGCCCAGGAAGCCGAGGCCCTGCAGAGCACTGGGAAGACTTGAAGGAGGTTCCTGTGTTTCAGGAGGTTTGTTTTGCTGGGGAAGAAGCCCTAGGAACAGGGAACGAGGAGCAAGGGGATGTGGAAAGGCTGCTGCTTGGTCAGTGCTCTCACCCCGACAGCGACCTGCTTTCCCAGGCTGCTTCTCAATACCCCGGTGTGTGGCTGACTGAGTGAAGCCCCGTGAAATCCTCCCCAGCACATCCTCTTTTGAGGTCATAGCCTTGACCTGGGACCATAGGACATTCGATGGGAATCAGTGATTTTGGATGTGATAACTCCAGAGAGGCATCTGCTTTTTCCCTTCTTCCTCCCCAGAAGTGATTACACAGCGCTGCCTGAAAATCCACCTCCTTCCTTAAGAGAAAATTTACCCTTTTCCCAAATACGTAGTAGTTATTTTGAAAATTCTGGGTTTGAAATTTGGCTATGAATACCTTCAACCTATTTTTCTGCAAGGCTTTTCAAAAGTAGTTTCATTTAATGGACTTTCAGACATAGTTTTTACATACGAAGGGAAAAAAAAACCCTTAGTCTTTCTTCTGCTCCTCCTTTACTGCAATCCAGTCTGGTGCACAGGCCATAATAACCTATACTGTCTGTATGATCTCTTCCCCTTTTCTGATTGCAGCTGCCCCTTCCCTTTCATGGAACTAAAATTTTAATGCTGAAATGACATAAAAATGTATAACAATTCGAAAAGGAGAATTATTCTAAAAAAAGCTGCAAGTGTTGGCAGTCAAGCAGTAATTTCTGTATTTTAGTTAATATCATTCTTTTGAAAAGGCAGGAAAACATTGCAATTCATTATGTAGGTAAATGCCTTTGGGCACACGTTCTTGAAGAACGGATTTGATTGTCAGGTATTCAGAGGTGAATAGTTTTCCACTGTTATTTCTAATGATGATAGAGATTATATTTTGACACTGTAAGTTACGAGAAAATATCTTGTCTGACAAGAGTTACTCCCTATTGTTTTCGTTGACAATATTCCCATCATTGCTGCTAGACTGTATTGCCTCCCCCTCACACTTCTTCACCGTCTCTTACAAAAATGAGTCCAACTAGAGTTTCTGCCTCTCCCCATAGTTTTGCTGCCCCACCATTAATTTCCTCTTCCCTGTCACAGCCTGTCTCCTGCTCTGAGGTCTAAGGACTGTTATCTGCCTCTCATCCCTTCAGTCCCTGCTATCTCAAGCTTCCTTTCCTCCTTTATTTCTGTTCTCGTTATCTCAGCCTCACCTTCAACTCTGTTGGCTCCTGTCCCACTGCCTACGAGCATGCTCTTGCATATTCTACATCAAAATAAGGCTTCTTTATTCAACTTGGCCACTTACAATCCTATCTCCTTCTTCACCTTTGTTTTCAGCACTCCAGGGCCCAGATCCAAAGTTCTATTTAGGCTCTTGACTTGTCCTTGAATGCTTAAAAGTATTCTGAATGCAGTCCTGCCTCAGTTTTCTTTCCTTAGTTCTCACAATGCCCTTTTAAATGTCTCTGGTACCTTCCCTGCTCTTTAGTGACAGCTGAATTCCTTTTTTGGGAAACAACGTTTAGATGTTTTGGTTCTTTATGGAAGGGACATTGTAGCAGCTGAGCAGCTTGTACTTGTGGTCCTGCAGCCCCAGCATCGCTCCCCTCATGGTGGCTACTTCCAAGACAGAGCCAAGAAGAAACTTCTTACTAAGTCCATGTCGGACCAGTTAGCACAAATTAGTTCATAAAAATAAAAGGAGAAATTAAGAGCAATTCCCGTGTTCATTATATTCTCTCTCCATCAACGAGAAATATGCCCATACTTTAACAAGACGTATTATGGCCTATTCAACCCTGCTGTGAGTCTGCAGTCACAGAGACTCCTAAGCTGAACTAACTAACAGGACAATGACATACATGACTGCTTCACAATCAGCACATCTTAAGGTTGCTAATAAGCCTAGTTGTGTGTGGGCAGTGCCCAGACCACAGAGGAGATGAGAGCAGGTCGACACAGAGGACAGAAGCTGGTGGCAGGAACTCCGGCAGCAAGCACGGAGGGAAAGACATTCCTACCCAGCGGGGTTTGTGTTGCGCAGGTTGAAGGCTGCGACACAAGTTGCAGAGGATCCATAGAGAGGATCTGGGCGTTGCAATGTATCATATCACACCGTCTTTTGGTTTTGTAGCCCCCTAGCAGGACTCACAATACAGTGCTTAGAAACCTGACTATAAGGGTCCGTGAACTGGGGTTCACAAAATCCAGCTGCCGGAGAAGGCAATTGGGAAGTGCTAGGGAGGTGTCAGAACACTTGAACGCTTTCCCTGCTCTTTACCCTTTCAAGTCACAAGCACTTACAGAAAATTTTCTCATCTCTCTCATCATTCCTTTGGGACTAACGGTCCTGAACTGTTTACTGGAGTTAAAAAAAGACAAATGAAAGTCCTCTGTTTTTAAAAATTGGCAAGGAATTAGTTTCTCTTCCTAAAGCTGGCTGAGAGGAACATTTAGACACAGCAATACTAAGTAATCGGTGTTCTCCTTAACAACTCCCTGGCGAAGGCATGTGCCTCTGACTTGTCAGAAGCTGGCAGGGGTGCTATGAAGATCTGAGTTCTGTGTTTAGATACCTGAGGTTAGTCAGCCAAGGTCCCTTGTTTGGATTCAGCTCACAGGTGTCATCCTCTTAGTTGTGCCTGACAGTATTTTATGTTTCTTAGCTTTGCATATGAATGGTAAATGGCCTGTAACAAAGTTTGGAAGGACACCTGAAACGGAGCAAAGCTGTAGAATGATTATTGTTCTCAGTACATCTGTACATGCAGCAGGGGCCTGGTTTTCTCCCTTGGGTTTCAGGAGCTAGACCATCCCCAGTATTGCCTTCCAGTGCTCGCTCTTTGCAATGCTGTACGCAGAGGCTGACAGTGAATCTGTACCTTTACAGCATCCTACCTCTAAGTTGACCTCGTTAGTATAAGCTTAGTTTGAGTGTTTTATCTTTGACTTCATAGCTGGTTGGAAATGACACCCTGTACAAGTGGGGAAACCAAAACCACTCGTTGCTTTAATACTTACCCACGTACAGTGGTTGCTTGTCACATTTGGGAGCCTCTTGATGTTTTAGGGGAATGGAAAGCTATGCTAGCTTGTTTCAGTAGAGCATTAAGATATCTTCCTCTCATAGAAATGAAACAGAGTAACAGGTGATATTTTAAGTGATGTCAATAGCTACATTTTGCTTTTAATAATTTAGAACGCATAATACGATTTGTTTAGCTAGTTCACTTACTGCCTGTGTATCATCTCGTATCAACCACAGAACAGAATTTATTAACACAACAGAAGAACGTAAAACATAATTCACCCCTTAAAAATGCCATTATATTATCACTAGGTTCAGCTGACTTCCAGAGTATGAATATATCTGAACTTTTTTCTATTAAATGGGCGATCATTAACTAAAATCCAATGGTATACAGAGTAGGGGTGGAAGAAGGAAGATCCCATGGTGACATGATGTAAGACACGGTGATCATGACAGAAGGCATGCTGGAATATTTTGTGAACTTAGGGCCAAAGACAACACTGAAGTTTTCCTTCACAAAGTTCAGCAAAACTCAGTTGAATTTTGTGGTGGTGCCCTCATGTATTCTAGAAGAGGATTATCAGACAAAGATAAACCTTCTTGGTTATTTCTCTTTTGATGGTTCTTAGGCTCACTTGCTCCATACAGTTGGAGGGAGAACAAAGTAAAATTAAGCGTAATAACGTAGATTCTAATTACCCTCTGCAAAAAAAATGGGAAGAGACGTAACAAATAGAAGCTAAGCACTAAAAGAAGTATTAATTCACTTCCATTTATATGACTATGAAATCTGAGTGCTAATGACTTTTTTTTTTGTTATTACAAGTCATTAGTTCCGTTAATTTTGGAGCCAAAAAAACCCCAGCACACTATTAGAAATATTTTATATTCCTTTCCCTGTGAAGCTCTACCCTTTGGTTATCACAAGGGCTAGTAATACTCCTCACAGAAAGAGATGCAAACTTGGTTCAGAAACCTGAAGCAGCAACCTTTCAGTGATGTAGCAATAAAAGCTGCTCACCTTACACATCAGAGAAGTTTCATTTGGGAAGTAAAAAGACGAGAGGGAAAAATGAGAAGCACATGAAAGAACATTCGTCTTTTCCTTTCTTGCCTTCTCTCCTGGAGCATCTCGAGAGCCCACAGGAGGTGGTGGTCTGGTGCCAAACTTCAGCCCGTTGAGGGTGGGATTGCAGCTGCCCTGGAAACATCCCCCTTGCTGCAGGGTGAGCAGAGCTGGGCTTGCTGCCAGCGAGAGGTCTTTGCTGTGATTGTGCATTCGTTGGAATTACAGGCTCAGTCCTTCCTTCGGCTTGGCTGCTGGGTAAGACCCATCTGCAAATACTCGGCAGCTCTGTACCCCTCTCCAGAGCTGGTCTGGAGGGCTGAAGGAGCCGGCAGCTTCACGGAGGTGCTGGGACCCCCGCTGTGGTGGGGACAGCAAGGCAGGGCTCAGCTGCCTGCTTGCGAAAACCCGAGTCTCCGTGCCACGTATCTGGCAATACTCATGCTCTCCACTGGTCTGAAGAAGGGACACTGTTCTCACATATATTTGGTAACCCAATCTTAACGAAGTCTGGAGAGCACAATAGTCCAAGGAACCATGTGTTTGCTTTGCTTAACCCGGCACGCAACCATCATTCTTATCTGGATGGACAGAGAATGTTGACAAGATCAAACATCGTTGCTTCTGCTTCTAAATACTGACTGATATATAATACTCAATGCGATTGTGTTCATTTATTACTGGAACATTAACAGTATAACTATGCGTGCAAATATACAAAATAGATAAATGCATACATCTTTATATCTCTTCAGAGACACAAATGAACTTAAGATAGGAAAAAGCAGATGCCTGTTTAAATAATTTTCTTATATGCTTTTTTTCAGATATTTTCCCCTAAAATTGTACTATAAACAATAACAAAAAGCTGAATATAGTACAAAAGTGATGGACAATTGAGGTCATGGAAAGAAAACAGAATTTTGTCATTCCATAGTGATAGTACATAAAAAATTGTCTCAAAGTCTGGATTTCCTTTGCTTTCTCTATGATGAAAGCTGATAAACGTCAATGAGCTTTCCAAGAAATTCCAGATTCATTGGAGCCAATAACGTAAAAACTCTCTGTGCAATAATAAATTTGGAAAGTCATTTATTCTTAAGATTGAAGTCTTAGAGTGCAGGGGTAGCAGCATAGAAGATTCTCACTTTGCGTGTTTTCCCTGAAAATGCAAAAATAAATAACCCTGTGACTAAGCTTTTTTGATCTCTATTGAAAACCCTAAAATCAAGGCTTTGAGATACAAACCAGTTACTCTACAGTAACAAGCTCCCACTAACACTATTGTACCCTCACCCCTTTTATGTGGCACCCCCCATAAATGTGAGGTAACTTATCTTTTCCCCTGAGGAGCGATCCCTTTGCAACTGCAGCACTAGTGCCAATGCTCCGAAGTACTGCTTGAATCGTTAAGGTGCTGGGATACCTGGGGATCCCGGATTTGCGCCTGGGAGCTCCATCCATTAAGCAGAATGGGGCTGGCAGTACTTTGTGTGGCAGCGTCTGTAGTTCAGGCGCTTGGCCTTGCAGCAGCACCCACGGTCCCCGCTGAGGAGGAAATGTGCAGAGAGAAGTGGATCTTAGCACAATAGATGGGCCTTCACTCTGACACCTCCCATCACTCAGGATTCATAAGGCATCTTGAAATCAGGTTCCTAGGGTTTTTCCTCCGAACTGGTGAAGCTTCTTTACGAGCTAATGGGTCAGGTGTGACAGTGGGATGCAGGAGACTGAATTTCCATTAGGGTTTTTTGTGCGTTGGGATTTAATCTCGTGTTTGCCACCTTCCAAAAGCATTCCGTAACAGCAGCATTACAGGCCTCTCTCAGGCCCCCCTCCTGCTTAATTGCTTCATGTATGGTAGATTCCCATACATCACGTGTGTGGATGCAGGGGAGACGAAAAGCAAGGGGCACAGTTCTTTATCCTTGTGGTCTGAGCACTCATTTGGAAGTGATGAGACCTGGGCTTCAGTGCCTGCTCCTGTTAATGTTTATGAGCTTTACATTTAGTGATCACTGAAGAAATCTATTTTTTCGGTGCTTCAGAGACAAAATCATTCAGCACTGAGGTGCTTCTGGGCATGCTTAGACCTTTGGGCACCTAAGGATTTCTTTTTCGGGAAAGATAGGTATCTAGAGCTCCCAAGTACCTTTTTGGTGAGAAATAAATTTAAAACGCACAATGTTTTGAGCTTTTGGAGATGAGCTTTGACCTGCTCGTCCAAAAATAGAACTTGGATTTCTTGCATCTGACAATCCACACTCATTAGCGTTTATACCATTTCCTGTGGGAGAAAACCAAATAGATAAAATACAGACAAAATAACCTTTTGAGCAGCAAGGAGTCCCCTTACGATACTGTTATTCATTGCATTTTCTGGGTACTGGATCAAAAGAAAATGACCATTTATCAGAGGAAGTCACCGAAATGCTTAGTTGTGTTCAGCCCTTAGTAAACGCTGGCTCTGATTTGGGAGATGCGCTATTTTTGGTGCTTTGTTATGTTATTGGATATCCAGAGTCGGTAAAGTACTTGAAAAAGGTGAAGTTTTCACAGAAGTACTCTCAGTCCCATAGCATCCAAGGTCATGGGGCTCTCACGAATAGGAGAATGCAGACAAAGAGAGGCTGGCACTTGTCCTGGAAAGATCCTGCTAGTGGATCAAAAGAACAGACTAAATCCCTAAGCAGTCATTTCCTACGGTTCAGAAACTAGGGGTAAACTGAGACTTGAGCTTTTTTTAAACTTTTTTTTTTCCCCTTGTGGAAGAAGTGAGACAGCAATAAATACTGAGATAGAGCTACTATCCTGTGTATCCAGTGGAGATGCACAGAGATGGAAGAAGGAGAAAGAAATGTCAGAAAAGCAGACCTGTATCAAAGTATTCCTACATTTCGATCTCTCCCTTATCCTCAAGTCTTCAGACCTGATACTTCTGCTGGCCAGCTCTGGGACCAGAGCAGCTGTACATAACACAAGGGATCATGCCAAGAACAATTCGTGTACAGAGAGGGGCAGGACCCGTGACATTTGTGTTACTCCCAGCTTGCTACTACGGAAATGTCCTGTTTCACCAACTGATGGCTGTAACTGCTGGGGAATACAGCAGCTGGAGCGCCCTGGAGAGCCTCTGCAGGTGGTGGTGTCTCCTCCGGCTGCTGATGCTGCAGCCTGCCCTCCTCTAAAGCATCCAATACAAGTCGGCAGGAACCTGCAAAATCTCCAGAGGATCACCTGAACCCATTATTTTTACATTTTTTTACACGTTGTCATAAATGAGCCTCTTAGCATTTGTGAAGGCATGCTCTGCCTGAAACTCCAAGCCTGTGCAAGAGACCTTCTCCGGTGCCCCGGTCCGAGTGAGCTCTTCATATCAAGAGACTGAACACCATCACAGGGAGAAACAATTCACCATTTTAGTAAAGGGTGGATTAAGAAGACCTTGTTGGAATGTTAAAGACTTTTTCAGAGTGCCTTGGACATGGCAACTCACCTAATTTCTCAGTTGGAAAGGCCCTTAGTTTGCTTGTGGATGCTATTGCCCGTTGTGGATAAATTAAAAACACACAGTTCTTGAAGCGTAATTGTCTCAGCAGCCAAATTTCATAGCTCTTCTGTACAGCAGCAGACTTCAAGCCCTCCTGCAATGGTGGGAGGGATGCGCTGTACAGTGAAGGTGTTCAAAGCTGTACATTTGTGCTGATACTAATGCTTTATCCATTACTTGCTCCATTTCATTTTAATCACCTGAGTTTGTTTGACCCAGGATGATGTAGGAGGAGGAATAAAGGAATCCAATTACTACAGTTCTAGTCAGCAAAAATTAGAAATAAAAAAGAAATAGAATGCTGAGTAAGTTTTTAGTTTTAAATAATACAGTGATGACCTGCCTAATCTGGAAAAGCAGTTAAGAGTGACTCTCACTGTATTCTTGTTAAAAAAGAAAATGCTCAGAAAGAGTAAACTTGACCCTGTATCAATTTTGGAGAATTGTTTATTTTTATCAGTCATTTCATTGTTGTGCTAATGCTCTAAATTGAGTATGGAATAAAATGCTTGTCAGATGCTTGCTTTCTCTGCGGCAAAACTGATGATGGTTTAAATTCCTTTCATGCTTCAAGCAAAAGGCACTGACTGAATACATCCAGAAGCGAGTTAAGGTATATTCTACTACTCACAAAAGCAGAATTACTGAAAATTGTATTGTTATGCCAACAAAACATGTTTTTCTAAAGAAAGCTGAAGATCCAAAAATGGTGCCAACTTCCAAGCTTAAGAGATAATAGTTAGTTAGAGCCAAAATTGCTGTTAAAAAGGAATTCATAACTAGTTACGTCCCAAGTCCTGTGCATCCTAATGCCTCGTGCAAAAGAAACTCATACATAAAGTGAACTCCAATAAAGGCTATACTGTGAACGTGTGATGAGCAGTTCATCAGTGCCCAGTCTCACACTGCTGTTTACCTGACTCAGGACCTCAGGGTCCCTTGTAGCTTGTGCCGCTGTGCTATGCAACCGGATTTTCATTTAGGGTGGGCCTGCCGCCCTTGCTGTCCTGAGTCTCTTTGAACAGCCGGAAAGATCCTCTTGGTTTTCACATTGGTATGAGGGTATGTAAATACTCAGTTTCTGAGCCAGTGACAACTTCAGGTTTGCTATCCTCTTTTCTTCCAGCAGTTGTTTGATACTTTTGGTTTTGGTTCTGCATCTGCTGAAGATGTAAATCCCTCTTGGTTGCTGACCTGGAGGTGCTCCTATCACCTACTTGGAATTTTCAAAGGAAGCATCACTTTGCAGGCCCAAGGACACAAGGTATTTGATTACAGGAATGATGAAGAAGGCCAAACCATAACCATGACATAAAGCAAAATAGATTTAGGCAGTCATTAGCAATCTGGAGTTTCCCTACTGCCAGATGGGATAAGGGGATATGTTTTCCTGATACCAGTGATGAGGACATCCCTAGACAATGAAGCACAATCTATCAGAGCAGCCCTTTCAGCAAAGTCAAGAAACTACTATGATAAATTTTTGGGCCAGTGGAAGAAATCGAGTATTTCTTGATTTCCAGCCAAATTTGGGCACCAAATGAGATTAGTATTTTCTTCTTAATACGGTTAAAACCAAGGCTGGATAAAAATGGTTTCTCCAGTTGTCAAAATACCTGTTTGCATTTTGTTTTAAAGGTCTGCTTCTTTTACAGTCCAGGGACCATGACCACTGAGCCACAGAGGTTAACTAACACTAAAAATACTTCTCCAGCTTGCTTTGCCCCAGCAGTATATGAAGGGAACAGAGTACCAGCATATTGAGATCCGTTTCATTCCTGTTACGTGTTTTGTGTTCTGAGTCCAAAGACATCAAGGCTGCCTTCATGTTCGGTGATGCCCCATACATTATAACTCCCATCTGCCGAGTGGTGACATAGCTTGCTTGTGCCCTGCACCGGCGCACAGTAATCATTGCCCCGTTAGCGCTCTAGGCTCATGTGTCTGCTAGCCAAGCTGGCAACCAGCCCTGGTCTTTAGATCGCCTTCTCCAATTATTCAAGCTCATCTGTAGCGTGTGTATCAGCATTAACCACACTTAGCTCACATCTGGGCTCTGGGGAATCAGGCCACATAACCCCCTTTGTGTTGACACAGGGAGAGTAACAGTTCACAGTCTGTCTTTATGAAACATTTTCCACAGTGCTAGAGACTGACTGATAGAAAATTAAATAATGTTTGCTTAGGAAAGAAAGTTTTCTTTTTGCAAGAAGAGAGCTTGTCTTCTGCTGATGGGAAGATACGTATCTAAATCTAGGTATGCCCTTTCTCCTGCTAGCAGCGAGCTGGGATGGTGTGCTTCTCGCTTCTCTGTTAGGGACAAAACCACCATCAGCTGAAGTCCGTTCAGGCCCCCGGCTGCCCTTGCATAAGCTCTTGCAGCAGGTGTTAGGCAAGGGGTAGGTAAAGGTAATATTCCCTACAGAAATGAGGAAAACAGCAGCACATAGGTATAAGTGTACAGATATGCTTTAATACAGTGCATGTTTCCTTAATGGCTTTAATTATAATTAAATTATTTGTAGCATTTTTGTTGCTGTTGTGTTAACGTTCTCATAAGAACCTAAACGTTACTCAGGTTTGTTCACATTGATTTAAATTTTTTTTTTCAGCGCTATCATCCCTTTGCCTAAGGGTAAGCTACTGCTGAATGTACTTACGTAATTCTCCTGAGGGGAGGATTAGGTTATTGTTTTATTTACACTATTAGAACACGTTACTCTGAAATGGGCCGGTTTCAGTTGGAGGATGGGCACTGAAGCATGGCACGGTGGTTTTCCCATCGGTACGTCGTTCTCTGCACTCCCCTCCGACGTGTGCCTGGCTCGCAGCCCGGTGGGTGTAATCCCGCGGGGTACACGAGCCCCTGGGAGTCATGGGACACCCATCAACAGCCCTTGGGAGCGGGAGCCTCTGCGTAATCGTGACACTGGTTTGAGCTGGTGGGAGGAGGAGATCAGAAAGAAGGCAGAAGAAAAATGAAGTGGCAAAGGAAAGATGAAAGATGGAGAAATAACGTATTTTATGTTCACATGTGCACATTTAACAATTTGCCTTTCAGGGATCTGGCAGACTACTTGCTCTCTTCATTACTTTTTCTTTTCAATTAATTTAAAAGTTTGAACCCTTCATTACAACATTCAGTGGCAGGACAACTTTCCTGTAGCTTGATAATGACTATTCCCTTGGCTAATGAATCTCTCCATTCTGCTCATTGGGGCTTATTCCACTGATTCCCATATTGTCTTATAGGGAGTCAGTAGCCTGAGGTTATAATTTAATAAAAGATGCTCTGTTTTACTCTCCTCTGCTGTTATGTTTTTGATGTAGTTATGAAGCCTTTCCTGATCAACTTGTTCATGATCATTTCAGATTCAAATTTCAACCTTAAATGAACATGAAGCGCCCAGAAAAAAAACAATGCCCAGAAAAAAAAAAAAAACCAAACCATTGCAGGCCTGATGGGCTGTTGCATTCCGACAAACCCGCACCGCGGTGGGACCAGGATTTGGTGTGTCTCCTCCCAGCCCTCCCATGGCTCGCTGGAATTTTCTCGCTGCCTTCCCCCCCGTTTTGCTCTTACCCGTTCTCTGAAGAAAAGGTGACCGGGGAGAAGAGCCCTTTCTGAGGCAAGAAGCAGGAAGTGGCACTGAGAAAATGGGAAGAAAGGGAAAGAACATACTACGCCACGGCAACCGGCACATGACGGTAAAACTGCTGCTTTCTGAGCACGACGAGGGCTCCCCCAGCCCTTCCTTCACCTGCCTCGTCCGCACGTTCCAGGCAGTTGCCCCCAAGCTCTGCCTGCCGCTGCCGGCTCCTGCTGCAGAGGCGTGAAGGCAGGACTGAGGGCCAGGGAGGGCACGTTTCACCCCCCTCGAAGAAAAGAGCACTGCTTGAACCTGCCTCAGGGTCACAAAGACCAGGACGGGAAAACGGACAGTTTACAAGCCACGGTTTTCACGTCGGTGAGGTGTCGTCAGCTCTGCTGGACGTCTGAGTTGTATTTTGCTCTTTTATGACAAGAGTGCTTCAGGTGCATCCCAGAGGCGTGACTTCTAATGAGCTGGGCCCCACTCAACGTTTTTTGTTAAAATAGTTGTTCTTGGCTAAATTCATGGTGCTGGTCTGTGTTTCCCTTACCTTGTGATGGAAGTGCATCACACGAGGCACTTGGAAGAAGACAATTTACCACAAACCATCATACACAAGCCCTGAATTTCTCCTTGGGTCACAAGCAACCATACAGCACTTGTTCAGACCAAAAGCCCCACAGAACATCGCTTCCTCACATCCCTGCTCAGCAGAGGCCACAAAACACTCCCAGTAGCCTGTGGCCAGCTCAGACCTAAAGTATAAGGTTAAAAGCCACAGCTATATTGTGATACAGGAAAAAAAAAAAATAGAGGGAAGATCACGTGGCATTTATGGGGTGAAATCAAGCAAGCCTTAGAAATGGGCCATGCCTTTGTCTTTCTTCAGAGGAAGGCAAAAGTAGTCCCTGACAATTCCGACTGGAGGAAATCCAGTCCCCAAATCTGACAATGGTAACACACAAGACACACTGGGCAAATACTTCTGAGGTCTTAATACTGAGGAGCAGCTGTGCACTTTGTTTTCTCTGTCTGTCTCTGTCACCGATTTTCTATACTTCAGGAAAGGGCAAAAAGCTACCCAAACCCAAGGTGTTCAACAAGTAAAGATCTAGGCTGGCTTCTTCCACCAGAAATACTAAAGCTTCATTAGATAATTCATTAACACAACCTAAATATGATGCACACGTGTGCAGTAAGGAACCGGTATCAAAAAGCGAGTAGTTGCTCAGCTAACGTGCAAGTAGGAACAGGGGCCGATGTGAAACTGTCCTACAACTATTGAGCACCCTGCCTCAGAAACACCCTTTCCCTGTTTCCCAGCAGGGTCTTAAGTGATCTCATCGTGGTACAGGAAAACATTCGGTTGAAGATCTTTCTGAGGTTATTCAGTCTGTCATCTGAAATCCTGTGGCTGGACTCCGCTTTCGCAGGAGGTGATCCCTATGGGTAGGTTTATGCTGACCAGTGCAGTAATACAAAGAACCTCCTTTACGATGGTGTAGATGGGTGGCTGTATCCCATGAGTACTCCAAGTCAACCTGCACTGCAAGACCTCTAGCTGGTATGACAACTGCATCCATCTCTACAAAGGCATCTGGAGAAATTCCAAATACCTTAGCTCTGGAGTCAGGATCGGTATAGCTCCTCTGGCAAAGGGTCCTGCAAGCTAACTAGCTACTCTGCCTGCTTTTGGGACCCCAGCTGATGTGTTGGCGTTGTGCTGCATAGGTATTTCAGCCCATTTGGAAGCATCTCCAATTAATCCTATGGTGAAGAGATGCTTCCTTTTATAACATACCCCTATGCTTCAGAAATGGGTTTTCCAGTTGGCAGTACACTTTCTTTTGATCTAGAGCTGACGTTTGGACATAATTCACGTTTGAAGAAAGCTTCAGGTATGACTCTGAACTTCAGACCTTCTCAAGTCTGCCTGACTTATAGCTTCTGATTTTCACTAGTGCCATAGTTGCAGCAAAACCTTCAGTTGTATATGCCATAATATAACGCGTATTATTAAAAAAGCAAAGAATTAAGAGAAGCTTCTCTTCACAGGAGGTCAGGACTACAGAGCACATTATGCAGTGGCAAGGGCCTATGTGAGCCTCAAAGGTGATGTCACATCCAGGAGTGCTAAGAAACACATACACATTTAAGACAAACTTATGCAAAGAATCTGTATCACTGTGGTATGCTTTTTTTCTGTATCGCAACTTGCATGAAAATCTGTGTGGGAGGCAGGTCACTTCTCAAGGATGGAGGGTTTTAAAACGATTGGATGATTTCTCATGACACATCATGTAGAGAAAAAAAGACCATGACCCAATTAGAAAAATTTGCTTTAGTGAAAAATCACTATATCCTTTTTGACTGGTTAATCAGGTTGTGTTAAAGCACATGACCCATGCCTGCAGCAAATTTTGATAATTAGTCAGAAACTCGAGTGAGCAATGCAGGAAGTGAAAGCACCAGATGAAGGCATAACAGCAAAGAATCCTTGATTTAGTCCTAACACATCGGATTTTCCTGTGAACTTGCATGGACTGACACTGTGTATGGTATAGTAGAAAGAAGGCCTCACCTTGCATCACCACCTACTTCTTGCAGTTCAGGAAACGGTAAGTAATACATAATTTCATGTAGAAATCACGTGGTCTTATGAGAACGGGTGGGCTGCAGTCCTTGCAGTTTGTGTGCCAGGGACACCACCGCTCTGGAAGGATGGGGTTGGTCAGGGGAGCAGTACAGACATTGAGTCCAGTCCCTAAGTGGGTTTTATGTGGCCATGCTGTAACGTCTCCCCACTGAGCCCAGGACCACTGTTTTTGTATGGTGCCTGCATGCAGCAAAGCACACTGCTTATACTGCTGTTGGCCTTTTAGGGCTCTCAACGAGAAGCATGGGAATGAATGAAGAGCTCAGCAGTAATCCTAAAATGGAGGAGAGAGTGATGTCTCCAGCAGCATCGATCTTAATAGCAGCACAGATGAACTCACCATCGCTCCCTTCCTCTCTTAACCTGGGCTATTCCCATCTCAGCGCCTGGAAACACTAAATTCAGCTCAGAGAAGCTCTGCAGGTCCAGCTCTTTTGGATGCATTATTTTTATCCTGTCCTGCTTCAAGACTTGCTTTATTTACGACTCATTCCCCCCGAGCTACCTTCTCCCCTGTGTTTTTTATTCTTTTTGGTTCTCTTAGCTTTCTTTTTCACTTCATTCCTTTCCTTGCTTTGACCTTTTGCTTTTTTCACACTCATCTCAACCCTTCCTCCCAGGCACTGTCCCATTTTCTTCCTTCCTTTGCTTGTCAGTCATAATCTCCTCACTCCTAACCAAGTCGCTGTGCTTCACCACAACCTTGCTGCACCTAGTCACCCAGTCCTCCAAACATCCTGCAATTAGAAGAAATTCCTGTACTGGTCTGTAGGAAGTAAAGCAGCTCTGCACACCAGCATTAGGTGGAGGGGGAAGATTATTAACTAAAACAGACACCAAAATATTTTCTTGTACGGATACAGATGGTACACAGGCTATGTCTAGTGTAATCAAAGTGGGATAAAGCATGGACCAGTGCTGGCCCATGACTGTCTGTACCGTTTAATAGCTATCAGGCTCCCTGAAATGGTTTTGGGCTGTGCCAAAGGCTGCTTAGCTAGCTGGTGCCCGGCACGGCCAGTGGGATGGCAGCCCACAGGCAACTGGGCTGCAGGTACCCTGCCTGGGGGAGGACCCTGTGCTTGGGGCAGAGTAAGGACTAAGTCCTCCCTTCTGGAGCTGGTACCCTGCTAGGCAGCATCACGATAGTCACAGCCCTGCGGATCTAATTTATTTCACTGCAAGAGAAGCGGGAGTACATGTAAGCCTTCTCAAAACCAAAAGCTGCAGGGACCTCTTCAACAGCATTTACACAACTTTCAGCAGAGGTTCAGGGTAAGAATCTGTTCCACAAAGACTTTGCGTTGGGAAAAATCTGGTCACACTGGGCAATCATCGTCTGTGACAAGGAAAACAAGCACGCCCACGAATAGCTACTTCTCCTTGACCACTTGCTTTGGAACTGAAACTGTACTAAAAGTATTCAGGACACATTATACATCATGCACCATGCCCAGAAATGTCCCTACATCCTTTTATGATGCACTATCTTCTACTTAAGAGCAGGTGTTAGCCTGGAGAAAGCACCATCATAAAATGGAAAAAGTGGGAAGGCATTTCATTCATTTCTCGACTTTTAAGTCTTCTATACCTGGCTCTACACTTGATTTCAGCGAAGAACATTATTTTAGCCTGATTCAGCCATTTCTCTGACTTTCAGAAAATAATATTACTGTTCACAAAAAGCTAGACGTGACTTTTCATATGAGGCGTGTTATGTAATGCAAGACTCACTACAGCATATTTATTTTCATATGCTTCAGTGCATTGTATTAGGAATTAGTCCAATGTTCTGTCTCTAAATGGTTGTCTTCCCAATTAATTAAAAATCATTAAATATATTGAAATATATGCCATTTCAATTAAATATATTGAAAAGAGTTAAAGATGCCCCTGTCAGATGCAGCTATGAGAAGAATATTTTCCCTCAGTATACAGATTAGAATGGACTTCAGAAACTTTTTGAATATTGATTTTTCATGCTTTCAAACTAATTTTGTCTGTAGATGTAATGAGTTTAATAAATTGGTGTTCAAAACCACAAGATGTAATGAAGTATAGAAAACCTGATACAAGTATCATTTCAACAAATAAACTGATTCATGATATTTGAGATACACTTTCAAGAGCAGTAGCAATGTACTATTGAGAACAGAGGGGAAAAAAATTCTGTTGAAGGAAAATGGTTTTCTGAAAAGATCTGAAAAGATGAGACAAAAACTTTTCGCTTATTTTTCTGCAGATTATTTTTTATGCCAGTGGAAGAAAGGTGGTCATTCTCTTTAACTAAATTTATTTACTTAATGTTACCCACAGAGTAGCTTTAATTCACGCAGAGCTGCTTAGTAAATCAAGCAAACAGATTCTTCTATGGCTTTTTGTTTCTATAAATAGAAAGAGATCCTCAAGTAATTTATTTGCCTTTCACAGCTAATTTCACATTCTTCTGATATGATGTGTAAGATTTAGCATCTCATTTCAATCTAATCTGTACAGAAAGACCTTTGAGATCAACCAGGAGGCTTTGGGCTCAGATAACTAGGTATAAAATTAGAGAACATCCTTCGCTTTGTAGTTCTGATGTCAGTGTGTAAGTACCAGGACAAAGCTTATGCTGATCGTGTCACTGTCTTCCCGACATTTCGAAGCATGCATTTCCAGATTTAGTTTTTGTATGCGTGTGTTTTACAGCAGAAAACAATTAAGAATGCAACCTGAATAAAGCTGGCACTTTTTACTTTTATCACGAGGACTGAAAGCCTTTGTGCTTTCTGTAGGACAGGACTGGAGCCTGGCCTTCGTACATACGCCCGAGGCACGAGTAGCGTGTCACGGTGGCATAAACGCTCTATGGAGCTCGGCAGTACGGCGGCCCACGGGCGTTGGTCCAGAGCAAAACGAAGGATCGACGGCTTCCAGGGCTCTTTTTGGCAGATGGGGTCACCAGGACAGAGAGATGCCTTGATTAACCCCCTGCTCTGTGGATATCGAGGGTGAGGAGAACTGATGACAGACCAGCATCGGGGGATGTGTAAGCTCACGTAGGAGCCTGCGTGATGTGATGCGTGGTTTCAATGTGATGCTCCGGAGGGCTGGTGCAGATCAGGCTTGTGAAGATGGAGAGCCAAGGTCATATTGTCTTTTTTTTTTGTTTGTGTGTGTTCAGGGATGAATTTGATTCCTGGCTGTGCTCGCACCTACAGCGCTAATAGAAACCACGTTACAAAATGGGCTCTGGCACTGGTCTCCCTGCTGCGACATGAAGACAAATGATGGTATCGTGAAACCTCCTGGGAACAGATTTTGTGTTCAGCCGTGTTTCCTTCTGGTCTCTATTCTGTCAGAGAAACAAAAGGCTTAAAGTGTAGCAGAGGCCTGAAGGGGGTATCATCATTTTAAAAAACAGTTCTGCTTCCAAAATCTTAACAAAAATGATACCAAATATTCTGGAAATAATTCTCTGCTTTTTAAAAGATGAGCAAATGTTATAATTGTCTTCTATCAAAGAAATTTTATTTACTTAGGTAGAGAAAAAACCCCAAACAACAAACCTTACTTTAATAACTTGATTAGATTCTGGTGGAGGGTTTTTTTTTTTTTTTTTGTAATTATTCTTCCTTCCGTGTCATCATATCAGATTTTCTTATTACAAAAAACCAACAAAAAATATCCCAACCAGAAAACCGGAAGAAAACGTCCTAAAGAAAAATGTTGTGGAGCTAAAGGTAAGCAATTTAAAATAAATAAAACATATCTAGTTTTATACTGTTTCATGGTTGATTGGTAAATCATAAATCCACTTAAAAGCCCAAGACAAAAATGTCTCAGAAGTAACGGGTAGCTCACAATAACACCCATGAAGCAAACCGAGGGAAAAAACGTGTGGTATTTTTCTCTCCCTTAGCTTTTTCCTGAGAAAGAGAAACAATGTACTTGATAGTTGGTACTTCCAGTTTCTGCAAGGCTAAGGAGCTTCTGTGTTTCAAAGGGAGCAGAGGCTATTGTATTTCGTTCAGTAAGGAAGCATTTTTGCCAGAACTCAGCTCACAGAGGAATAGGCTACGGGGCAATGTGGCAGCCAGGAAACAAGCCTGTCAGTCTTTCGCAGAAAGTTATTCTCTGATCTTATCGATGTACAAATTATAGTTTGAGACATAACTACCCACCCATCTTTTCCAAATTACCTGCATTATTTCAATAGCTTTAGCAACTGTCAAACAGAGTTTCATAGGCCCTGTTCATCTGGACCCATTGGCGTGACAAATTACTGAATTCTGTTAATGCCATGAAAATTTATGACTACTTTCAATACTTGAGCAGATATCGATCCAATAAAAATTTTATTATAGCTTTGAGTCGTGCTGCAGAAAGAAATTACCTTTGTAATGATCTTACTCCATAACCAATGGTTCCAGTATGTATTGCACTAAAAGTATGTGGAAGGCAAGCGGAAAGTCTCTCTTAAAGGGGTGATTTTTATGCAATCCAGCAAGAAACTACCCATCCAGTAGATTTCTAATGATATTCAGATCTGCAGAAAGCTGGCAATACAGACTCTTGCAGCTCATTAACCCCTCAATTTCTAAACAAGAGGCAGACCTGTGCAACTGCAGATGGTGGCTTAGTTTTCTTTGCTGAAGGCCTGGAAAATCTGCTGTGACTTCAGGAGATTCAGTGGAGTTTCTGAAACCCATGAAGTGACACAAACAGTAAACTATCAGTCCTGTTGTGACTTGGTTTTTTTATGCATACCCTCAGAGGTACTGATGAGCACACCATAACTCGCACTTCAGAAATGTACCTGTATAACCACCTTTCCCCCCTCGCCCCCCCCCGCCCCGTTGCCTTGTTTTGAACTTAAAGGATTTAAAAAAAAAAAAATGGCAAGCTAGACTGAAAAAACCAGCTATCCTTAAGTGCTTTTATTTTCTTGGGGGTCAGTTTTAGACTGTTTTCTTCCTAATAGTCATATGGTGAGTTACTAACACACTGAAATTATTTTGCAAAGCTGCATGCAATCCTAAAGCTGACATCTACCCTTAGACCTCAGAAAACAAAATTGTAAGAGGTAGCATCATTGTGCTTGCAGGTTCGTCGCTAAGGACCTTGTATCAATAGACATTTGTGATAATAAGGCTGAGCTGTTATTTTCCTTTGACGTGGGCTAAAGAAATTGGAGCACAAGCGAGAAATACAATGGAACAAGAGTAAGTGTAAATAGATACGAGGTGCTCCCAAACTCAAGAGAAGGTAAAACTTCCCTTTCTCCACTATTGGAGGTCAGGAGAGAAAGTCTGCAGGAGGTACATTATTCTGTAACTGCAGATAGCAGAAATGGTATTAATGGGTACCGTGGCAGAGGAAGGGCCGGCATGAAGGTTATATTAGCAGCCTCTTAAGACAGCCTGAATATTCATTTTCCATTACATTACACCACTATATGCTAAGACTATTTAATATAGATATTCCAGGTAACGGATTTCTTCGACACAGAAGTATTACTGAACCTTTGTTCCCTGAGTTTGCAGATTCATTTCTGCAACATTTTCCCCTGTGGCCTTCTTACTATAAATCCACGGAATCCTTCAGAAAGCTGGACTTGCTCTAGGAAGATCTTTGAATAACTCACTTATTTTGTCCATGTGCTGCAGCTTTGTGAACTCACCACTTGTACAGTTGCAATTAAGCTCTTTTCTTGCCTAGCTCAAACATAGCTGAGGCACAGCAATATTAGCAAAAAGGCCCTATGGGCTCTCTGTTATTAACTTCATCTTTTGTACCAATACCATGATTAAGTTTGCATCTGCCATTAATAACACAGATAAAAAATTCAGCCATTCTTACAAAACATTCTAATTTCACAGGCCCGTGAGAATTTACTTTGTTATTATTGCTTTTGTTTCAGTAGTGTTTGCTGTCAGATCTGTGGATTTAGCGTGGGAAAATACCCCTGGCTGTCAATTGTTTGTCATTTGTGCCTGCGTCAACTAAAAGACAAAGCTAGCTAATTTTCCTTAGGATGCAACTGAAGGGGAAACACTGTCAAATTCCATCTGTCCGCAGTTCAGCTGGAAAGAGCAGAAACACCTGCCTGAAGGGATGGAGCTGTGCAGCTCTCTGAATCCACACGATCGGAGTGCTCTTACTCGGATGCCTAAAACCTGCCAGGTGTAATTTGAAGAGACCTTTTCAAGCCTTCAGAACATGACATCGCAGTAGATATTTCTAAAAGCTGATCAAAGATGAAACCAGTGAAAATTCAGGTGACCTATATGCAAAAAGAATCATGCTCAGAAATGCCACAAAGGAAAATCGCTTCATGTCTAAGCACGCATGCTGTCTGGATACAGTTTTCCAGAGCAGGACACTTCGTTTTGAAAGGAGCCCAAGCTCAGTTTGCAGGTGAGGTTGTAGCTCATGACATTTGCCATTCCTTTCTGACTTTCCCTGTTTCTGTGACAAATTTAATCTCAGTACCTTGCATTTAAAATTTAATAAATAACTTTTGCAGTTAGATGAAGCAAAAGCAATGTATTCCTACTCGATCGGATCTTCATCTCAATGCCATCATTCATCTCTATATTTTTAGAGCAATTTACCTTACAGTGCGTGCAATATTTCAAGAGGTAACACCTGGGATTTGTTTGTTTTGAGGTGCGGACCGGCTGTAAGGGAAGAGGCAGACTCGTAGTCGTGTGCACAGAAAAATCCTGTGGGTCTGCCAGCGATGGGGAGAGTCCCCAGCAAGTCGCTCTGCTCTTTGTGTCCCCCCCAAGCTGAGGGCAAGGGTCTGTCAAGAGCGGGGACAGGACGTGGCCCAGGTCCAAGGCTGTGTTCCCAGCTGATTTGTTAGCGGAGATGGACGGCTATTTCTCATCCCAGCGATTATATAAAGCCTCAACACCGTGCTTTTCCTGAACGCTGTTCACTGATGAACTCTGCTGCATTAGATATTTCAATACGGTGAGAATGGCTTATGGCGAGGGGAACTGCAGCTTCCTTCAGCTGGGGAGGTGTGTGAGTGTCTGGGGCTGGCTTGCCCCCAGGACCGCTCCACAGGTTGGAGCTTGACATGCACGCTGAGAGGCAAAGTGACAAACAGTGAAGGTGGAGTGAAAGCAAATAGTCACAGAACACTTAAAAAAAGATGAACAAAATTAGGATATGCTGTGGCCGGTTTGCAGACAGGTCCAATACTTACAAAGTGATGCAGGCTGACACTGCTCTTCTTCAACCTGAAGCGTTTGCACAGAACAAACAGGAGTCTTCTCTCTCCTCCAAAGCAAGATACTCAGAAACAACTGAGAAATTGGATGATAATGAACCAAGTAATGTCTCCCCACACATACCTGATAAGCAACTGGCATAAATTTAAAAGCCAAATGGAACTAATCTGCATACTATTACAGAGCTACAAAAACTGTAACTCTTTCCCACAGCACTAATAGAAGGCAGACAGCCCCATTTTCTTGGTATTTGTACTTTGTTAAGTAGTGCTTATACATTTCTCTAACCACAGTCCACCAGCAGGGCTGGACTAATACCCTGAGACAACATGGGCAAACTGTGCATTTGTCTTCTAAACCACTGAAGACATTTGAAAAATTCTCTGCTTGTTTTTCTCTCTCTTCTAATTCGTTCTGAACACAGACAGACCCATTCAATTTTTTTTGTGCAAAAAATGTCTTCTCTCACCAGAAACAAGTCAGTCTTTTCTCTTAAATGGTGAACCTCCTCAGTCTTTCTTCTTTTACTCACCAAATACTCTTGTATTTGGCCCTGGAACATCCTTTCCCATCCTGAATGTGCCAAAAAATATGGCTTGCTGACAGGCTGGTTGGGAGGACGCACCAGGGAAGCCCCCAGAGAAGTGGGTTTCCCTCTTATGCCGCAGAAGTGTCACGAGCTCCCGTTACATAAAAATTACCTGCTCTTGCACACCTAATGTCAGGCTCAGGTATTCACACGCATCTGAGCTTTCTTCCAGTGAGGTGCACCCCTTGGCTAGAAGAGCCACCTCCATCATCTCCAGCTTTGCTCACGGCCCCGGGGGGAAGGCAGCGGTCCCTGTGGGGCAAACGGGCCAGCCCTGCAGCTGGCCGATGTCCCAGGGCGTGGGAGAGGTCAAGAGCCTGAATAGAGAGGCCGGCAAGGCTCGGCCCCAGGGGAGACGCAAGGACAATTTCTTCACCCTCCTTAGGCGGAGGTGGCGTAGGCAGTAGCACAGCTACGGGCCAAAGGGGTCCCTTCGCTTGGATCGGGCCGTGCATGGTTGCTGTCCCTCTGTCCGGAGGAGAGCTCATGGTCGGGCACCAAGGTCGGCAAGCTAAAACGCTTATTACCCTTGAGGTTCACGTTAATGTGGGGTGGATCTGCCGGCACGGGCTGTATGGCACAGAAAGCAGACACAGTCAGGAAACAGCTGTTCCACGCCAGGACACACACTTCATCCCTGGCTGCGGGGCACAGCCGATCTTTTCCCTTCCCTCACGGAAGGCAACTGGAAGTCAGCGCAGCTCTTTCGTACAGAAGCCAGGATTGCCCTTTTTGCAGGGTGCTGGCGGAACGAACGCCTTCCTGCAGGAAGGCCCCTGCCGTTGCTCTCCTTGGCTACCTGTCAGGGTCCAGCAGCCGAAAGACAGCGAATTCCCGTCTGCAGAGGGTGGGCGTTGCAACGAACGGAGAGGCAGAAGAGCAGGGAAGGGAACGCGGGGAGGGACGGGGCCACTACGGTATGAAGGTGCCAAAGTTGGGCTTCTGGAAGTAAGCTACCTTAAAGTTTCTGGAAGGAGGGGGGAAATATAATGTAGCTTTTATTTATCCGGAGACTTGAGTAAAGTCTCTGAGGAAACATGTTATTATAATTTTAAATTATGAGAGTTTTATAAATTACATTATAAATCATTCATTTAAGTCAATATGTTTCTTTTACAGCTATGTGCAGATACGTAGGAAGGCATTTTGAACAGCACTAAAAACAAGTAAGGGAGAAAGAGGAAGAAAGTGAAATGAATGTAATTCTACCACTGACATGGTCAATATTTTATTATGGCTTCATAAATCTAACTGTCCCAAACTGTCCTTGGTAAAAAAGTGAAACAAATTACTGTAGTCAAGTTCCCTGTAGGTGTTAATGTGTGACATTACTGTGGTCTCCTCTCTCTGCACAGTACTGAATCATTCAACTGGAAATGCAACATTACTTTCTTACTTTGCGGCTGACAGGGATTATTGTTTGCCCAGTCAGAATCTGGCAAAATAAAAGGCTTAGAGGAACATCATGTCTCAGTGCTGTTTCTGAAACAAAATTCTGCAACCACCACTAAGAAACACTGGACTGAACCTGTTATGCTAGAAAGTCTCAGCCCTAATTTGATGTAAAGATTTTGTTTGTTTTTCCAATAGAAGCACACCTCATTTTATATTTTTTACTCATTTTTCTCTCTTCCCATGCTACAAATTTACGCCCTTAACAAAACAGTTGAGAGCCATAGCTTGGAAATTCCTTGGCATATCGCTGACATTGTCTTTCTGGATGGTAGTTCATTATTCAGGAAGAGATCTTAGTTTGTAAAACCAATTAAGTATGTGACCAATTTATTGCAATTGAAGATGACTGAACGTCTGGGAATTAATTTTTTACAGGAGCAGAAAGTATCTGATGGAACATGATGTCAAGTCCGAGCTGGAGCAAATGCCAAACTCTGGAGGGGACAGCAGTTTAATAAAAGTGTGTTATAGATTTGCTCAAGAGCATTCATAAAGACCCAGAGGCAGTTCTTGGGCTTACAGTGAGATTCAGAGTTTGCTGCCTGACTGCAGCTCTGGAACATCAGGAAGACAAACAACCCTCTTTCCCAAAAGTAGTGAGATCTTTTGTCAAGGCAGTGTAATGCATAGTGACATAGATCAGTTTGGAAGGTGCACCAGCCTTGAATAGCGCCATGAGAAATTGGCCAAATACTGAGAGAAAAAAAATATATTCATAATTTATTTAAAAAACACCCATGAGTGACACTAATCTAAATGTCCTCTTTTACTTGTCTCCATACCGCAGTGGCCATGCTAGCGTGTTCAGGACATACGCCTGTACTCAGAGATTTGCATCACCTAAGTCACTGCTGTAGACTTGGGTTAGTTACTACCTTTTATTGATAATCTCCACAAACAGGCAAAAATTGCATCTTTGGATGGTGACCCAGATCTGCAGTCCTAGTCCTGGTGTCACTTCCACTGGTTGCTCCAGCGAAGGTTAAACCTAACGGCGGAGCGGGATGCAGAAACGGTGTGCTGCTGCGGCAGCGGTTACAGCTGTAAGAGGAGATAAGCACCAGAGAAAAATCCCTGGGTCTGTTCACCAGATTTCCTGAATGTTCTGAAAATATTTTCTTTCTTAAAAAATTTCCTGAAACAGAAGTAAACAGGAAGAAAACATTTTCCTGAGTCACCTGAAAAATAACCAGACTCTTTTTCCTAGTGACACAGCAACATTAAGATCAGTCTGCCCTGGCAACGTTTTCTCTTCTAATTAAAAGGGACACCAGTTGTGAGTTCTTCCTTGCTGAATACACTCTAACCAAAACTCTTTCTATAGAGAGTAAATTTAACGTGTTAAATGTCACTGTAACTAAGGCCTTCTGGAATGAGAGCCAGACTAGGACAAAAGTCAGCATAACTCACATGGATGTTATCTTGTCATATTATGCAACAGCTTTCTAAAAAGAATGAAGGACTTTCATTTAACTGCAAAGAAAAATGTTCTATCTTGGTAAGAACTGAGAAGAAAAGTGTCTTCGAGTCATTAAGGTGTGCTGAATATTAAAGCTATTCTTCACTACAATTTTTTTAATAATAAATAGTTTATTTGTTCTCAGATGATTGTCACATTCTCCTTCCATTTTGAGCAGTTATTTGCCAAATTCCTGTAACAACGAACGAGGGCTGAGGTGTACACCGGATTATACTATTCACATTGTACATTTTTCATACACACAGAGGTACACACGTGCTTACACAGAAAATGTTCCATAGACCCACTGTACTTGGCAGAAGGAAAGCTCTTACTTCCAGACCCGGGCTGAGCTCGCTCACCATCTGTGGAAGCAGAGGATCTCTGAGCTCACAGTAGGACAGAAAAGATGATGATGCCTGTTATTTTTTTAATTTAAATGCACAATGACTGGAGGTTACCTGCAGCTTTTCAGTGACTGAATCAAGGCTGGATAAAAGGAGAACACAAATAAAAACCACTTAAATGCTAAGTAATGTCAAAACACTTTTGTAATCAAGTGCTCTTGCTGCGTGGATTCTGTAAAGCATAGCATGCTCGTGCCTTCTTCACTGCGTACTCCTGGTGTATTTAAATATTCTCTGGTGAGTTCCAGACCTACCACTTTGCAGCGACTATAATAAGTAATGATAACCCACTGGTGAAAACAGCCTTGTCTCAGGCTGCACTGCCATAGGGAAGGACGTGTCAAGGGCAAGGCATCAGTATGCTGTTTGCTGAGATCTTCTTTGGAGTCAATCTCTGTGACGTACCCGGTGATCTCAGGCATATTATTGAATCTCAATTGTCCTCTCACCAAACAGCTAAGAATAGATTTGGCTATAAAAAGACAGGATTTTGCCTCTCAGTATTCTTAGTTTGTTCCAACATGGAAAGCTGCAGAAAAAAAAAAAAAAAAAGGTAGGAAAAAGATCTATTTCTATTGCTTGCAAAACTCACTAACAGGGATTGCCCAGACTGACCTGGAAACCAGTGGTCCCAGCTCTCTTCGGGAGAGTCGGGTGCTAACCGTCCCTTGGTTTGGGATGGTGTGCCAGCCTTCTGGTGGCAGAGGCTGAGCTCCCCTGAGCTAAGGCCACGGGGATCTGAGAACAGACCTTTGTGCCAGTCGGCCACAGAGACCTGGGCGATGCTGTAGCGCTCTGCAACACTGCTCGGTGGGGACTTCCCTATAGGCATGTCCTCGTAGAGCCTGAAAACTCCCCAGACCCTCAGAAACTTTTCAAAGCCAGGCTGCAAGTGTGCACCCAACATCAGAAATGAGAACTGGGTCTCAGAGCTTTGAATTCATAGGACTTTTCACAGCAAATTTAGCTTTACATGAACCAAGAGCACTGCTCTGCTCTTTTGACATGTTCTTTTGAAGATATCTGATAGTGCAGGGGAATGTAAATCATTCATGGGGAACTAAAAATATTGGTGATACGTTGTGATGTTTTCCCCTTGGTCTCAAATGTTTATCAGCTATACCGTTCTCTTTGCTGCTCCTGAGGATTTTAAATTTAAAATAAGTGAGTGAAATCCCATCAACATTCCCTTAAGGACATACCTGCTTTTCCCAAATGAAAAGGTAACATCTGAAGCATGAATAATCTGTTTTACTAAATTAATATGCAGCAATGAGATCTAGGTTTGGGCTTTGACTTCAGCTTAATTATCTGGTAGCATTTCAGAGATCATCTGTTCCACCAAAATCTCCTCTCCAGACGTTATATAACTGCATTTCAGGGACTGTGCTCTGCTTTCAGGTTAATACCAGTGTATCTGAAAGCAATTTTCTTCACTGAGTTGACTCCTGCTTTACCTCAATATAATACCAAAAATAGAATGTGGCTTCTATGTGCATGATACTGATGTCTTTTCTTTCTTGTATTTTGGTGATATAACACTTGCGGGAATATCACGTAGATATCTGGGGGATGGTCGGGGACCTGTGTTGCGTGGGATGCATATATATATATATATATATTTATTATAACTTGCACGTGCCTTTTTTTGCTGTATAACTCCCTGGAAAATATGTTTATTTTGTTCTAAGCTACCCTTGTCCAGGAAACTGTTCATAAAATAATTCATATGGCGTATTTGTCAATGAAAATACATGCAAGAGCTTTGTACCACAAGGGTGGCTCAGTTGGTCAGGAAAGGAAATTCACGCCCATCGTGCCCTTGCAAGGCATCTCCTCTGCTTTTACATCTGACCCAGCAGCCTGCGGAAGAGGAGTGGGGGGAGGGTTTCTCAGGTTTTGATAACCTCCTTGGCTCCTGATGATGCCACCAATGAGGCAATTTGTGCAGCTGTCCCTGGAGTCTGTTTGAGAAGATGGTCTCTAAACAGCTTTAGCACTGCTGCAGTGAGTTGTTCAGTGCCGTCCTCAGGTTGAGTGACAGCTGTCTGTCAAATGAATCTCTGTTGGTTTGGACAGGGAGTAGCCTATGATCATGGCATTCATCTCACACAGCTCTAGGTGCAGCCCCCACCCTTTTTTGTAATTTAGTTGCTCCAACATAAGTCCTACAGTAGTGTGTCCTTACAGTCCTGCAGTCATGGTAGCACCCCACTGTTTGAAAACACCTTCGTGCACCCATTTTCTCTGCTGTCAATTTAGGCATCTCCTCTGGCCATTTTACTCCTAGAGCACAGTTTTTCCCTAGGAATAGAAAAGTAATGTGGCGCTGGGCAAGTACAGCCAAACTCTTCACGGACCACGTGCAAAGACTCCTGGGGCTGTACCTGCTGCGCCATCCAGTGAGGCCGGACGCATGCGCCAGTTTTTAAACATCTGGAAAAGCTGCCGACTGCACGCAGGTACTTTGGTGCTCTAAGGCACAGATTTCAGCCCGTTCTCTTCCAGGCCTCTGTGGCTGACCATTTAATCCTTCCATAAGCAGAGCCGGTTCACCAAAGCTGAAGCATTGCAATGGCTGCAGTATATTTCCTAGCCAAAACCTGACAGCTAGCCTCAAAACCATAGATCCATTTATTTATACATTTATTGATCTAGATCTCTACTGATTAGGAGGCAGGGGTGAATAAGTTTATAACAAGCAGTTCCTCTTACGACATTCCCCTTCTGAATATCATCTCACCTGGGCAAATACTGAAGGGAGAAGGGACAAGCCACGCTCTGTGGTAGATGTGCAAGTGTGGAGTTGGTGCCTCTGAGAGCTGAAGGCATTATGCCTTTATGCTACCCTTGGGAAGATGTGTGTTCCCAGTGCATTTTCAATTGAAGTTGTCTAAAAAGATGCTTTGGCAGGAAAGTGTTGCCTTGCCTACAAGACTGAGGAAAATGACCTAGAAGTTATAAGCCCCCCTCTTATAAATTCCATCCAAACATGGCACTGTGTTCAGTCACACTGCTTGAAGTCTCTTAGAAATGGCTCATCACTGATGCCTTGGCGATGCTACTTCCCTGAGAGGCAGTGGAGAAATTAGGCAATTTAGTCCACTGATGAGCCACTGTCTTGCCCTCTAGAAATGCCTGTCCCTCCTCATGACCTGCAGAGGAAGCCTGTGACAATGAAAACCTTAACTTGAGCATCCAGACTAAAGGACTAAAACAAGATAGGATGTTTTCCAGCGTATTCTCTTTTCAGAGACAAAAAAAAGGAAAGAAAAAGAGAAGATGTGTAGCTAACATCCAAGAGAAAATTTAAAACTTTACATTCTACAGAAACGTCTATGAAGTCGAGGCAGTGATAGTCCCTGAGGATCTGGAGACCCCAAAGTGCTCAGGGTATTGCTGTTGGTTGGTTCCCTCAAATAATACAAACCGGACACTATCTTTACAGCAAAGAAAAACTGCTGAGCAGACTGCACAAAGTCTGTCTTTTAATTGGACTAGGGACTGGAGGCCAGTGCAGGAAAAAGAAATGTATGTTAGAGTAACCCCAGGATTAAAAGCTCATTGTCTGAGGAATGGATACAGGAGTTACAGGGAATTGTTTCTAGTTTCGTCTTTGTTGTGTACTGTATATGTAAACAAGCCTTCTCTGGGAAGAAAAAAATCCCAAGCCATACCGTTCCTCAGAGAGGTTTTGGATAGTTCAGCAATGTCATTGAAACAAATGGGATAAGGGATAAGTCACGTCTCTCAGGAGACCGAGTTGTGTCGTGGAAGGAGAAATTTTACTGTCATTTATCTGGCAGCGGCATGGGAGCCAGCTCAGCTCGGACCCTTTGGCTTTGCCTGGTGTAGTCATCCCTGAGCTTGGGTTGCGGGAACCACCTTTGCTGGGAACCCAGCAAGTCAGTCTGCCTGGAGATGGCCATGCCACACGCTGAGACAAATGGCAGAGCTGGGCTGGCCAGGCTGGTCCTAACTGGGTAAATCAATATCCTTGCTGCAAGTCGGTGTGTCATGCTGCACCGATGAAAGACAAGACTTTCCCTTTAATCCAGATCCTGCCTGTGAGAGGGACTTGTGCCAAAGCAGTATGGAAAGGAGCTGAGTTTGTGCTTGAAGGCACAAACACCTTTTGAATTTAGTGTAGGTGTGACCTAATGACCCTTTCCAGAAATACCCATTTTTTTCAGAAGTTGGTTAGGGATTCACAGAACTAACGCTTCCCTTTCATTGATCACGTACGGCTTTGTGTGTGGCATGCTAACAGGAAAAAAGGGGTGGAGAAAATTGGGGCTGGAATAAAACATTATTGAGAAGCTCTTTATCAATTTTGTATTCTTGGATGCAAAATAAGAAACTAGCAGGGGTTTAAGCATCAATTGTCCAAAATGGTCTTTCTGTCAGAGGACTAACTAGCATCACGAGAATCAGACAATACAAAAATCCTTGACCCAGTCCTCCAAAGCATTCAGCTGCTTTCCTCTTACATCTTTGGTGACCCCACTGGGCCCTGCAGGTTTCGGTGGGACTCCTTTAGATAATGAAGGCCCAAGTGCATGAATTTCTTTACAGGCTTTAAACTGCTTTCTTGGTTTTATTGTCTTGGTTTTATATAATCAATTTATTTGCTTCCACCTGCCCTTCGTATTTTCAGTAACACGTTCACCACTGGCACTGACTTGCATATTTTGATTCTTATTAAGCAATGAAAGCTGAAATCTTTTGCTATCAGCTCATGGGAAACCAACTCAAATGAGAGTGTTTAAAATAATAAAAACATTTACAGTGGTATCATTTAAGAAGTTGTGGCTACATACATAGATCTGTGTTTCATTTTTGAAGTAATTATTTCTGTTCCCTCTCAATATTTCCACATGATGTGGTTGTTGCAAAATGTATGGGACGAGTAAACTAAGAAGCAAGAGGGAAGGATGTGAGCACTCTTGTCTTGACTGTCTAACGGAAGCTTTGGCCTTTGATCGATTTAGTGAAAATGCTCAGTCCATGCCGATTTAATTTTAACTTCTGACATAGGCATGCTCTTCCATGAAAACACCCAAGTCCACCAAGTGTTTCTCCAGTGAGATCAATCCATGATCCGGACTACGGTTCTGAAAGAAACTTGGACCTTTCTCTTCCTGAGTGGTTCCTGCCTCAGCTGTGCCCTCTAGCATCCTTCGCGACTTTCTCTGCCTCTCGGTGCTGGTCCAGCCCAGGGACGGATATGCCCCTTGAAACTTCTTACAAAAATTATGTGTGTATCTCCACAGGAAAAGAAGAGAAAACAAAGATAAAAATGAAGGGGAAGGACAAAATAAAAAAGAACACAGTGTATTTTCTTCCATCCTCTGTAAGAGCTTTCTCTCTTCAAATGACAGTTCTCCCTGCAGTCCAGTGTCGTGTTTAGATATATTCAGATAAAAAGAAGACAGAGGAGAATAATGAGCAACTTGGCAACCTAACCAGACACAGCTTCATCTTAGCAAAATGGATGGAAAATCACTCAACATATATAAGGAGTGGGAGAGGAAAGGGAGAGCAAAGGGGAATGAAGCCAGCAAATCAATGTCTCGAATATAAATACTCTGCAGTGGTTCTTGACTAAATCTTGTTTTGCTGATCCAATCAATAAAAGCAAAGTCCTCCCAAGCCTGCACGCATGAATTAAAATGCTAGTTTTCTTTCATAAAGGCTCTAGTCCAGCTAACCGAACTCTTCTGAAACTCTTGAGACACATCAGCTGCTCTCTGGTCTGACGCCAGGTTTGTTTGTCCTGGGTCTAGCACACGGCGGGTAGGAGCTTGCCTGACTCACCGACCTGCCATTCGGCAGCTCTCAGAGTCACGGCAGCGAGCCTTAGGGCCTGCAAGAGGAGCTCAGAAGAGCTCCAGTCCTAGCCACCTGTACACGATGGGAGACAAATACTGAATTAAGTCATTATTTCTACCTTTCTCTCTGAATGGCTGGATCAGCATTCATACTCAGATTAGAGGAACGACTACTGTAAAAGCGTACAGTACAAAATGAAAATCTCTTCTTGGAAGTCAAACTTTAAGAGAAGCCCATCACTTTACGTGATGGAAATTTGTCCTCATTTCTTTGTCTTCTCTTTGATGGCCATTTCTTACCCCTAGAGATTAGACTTTCACCATATACTCTCTACATCACTGTCCTGTGATTAATGTCATGTAAGAGTAGGTGACTTAATCTGTGCCATCTGGACTGAAAGTCTAAGCATAGTGGGCTTTAAATTTCTTTGTTACATACAGAAGATGAATATTCAGCAGCCTGAACAGTATTTCTAGTGTAGTATTAATGCAATGTTCATCAGTAAAAACCACAATGATTTATTAAGTTTATGAGAGAAGCAGAAGAAATAGCACATGGAATTAATCTGGTTTTGTTATCATGGTCATTTGTTTTATTTGCAGTTTAGCTCACAACAGCACCCTGTCAGGAAAAATGTCCCGTTGCTCGTATGGACAGATATCTACAAGATGTAGATGTAGATGCTCCTGGCCTACAGGTTCACAAGCCAGTCAGAATAAAATGAAGTAGGAGAAGCGTGAAGCTTTGCAACATGCACCTTTTTAGCTACAGGAGAGTTTGAAATCCAACTTTAAACTCAGGCCTGTTCAACTTGCTTCCTGGGATTAAGGCATGATTAAGTCATGATTCATTGTAACTTTAATACTCACAATCAACAAACAGAGGTTTCATAGTTGGAGGAACAGCATTTTGGCACCTCAACCCATGAATCATTATCTGTGCTTTAACTAAAGGATTTTTTCTGCTTCCCGGTTTTATATTCCATCTATGTTATATTCTATTTATTCCATCCACTGAAGGATGAGCCCATATTTCTTGTGATGTTGAAAATCTCAAGGAATCTTGTTTTCCCCAAAGAAAATGTATTATAACAGCAGTTTGTTGCAGCATTGGTTGTGGTTGTTGTACTGAAAGATTCATGCTTGGAAGAGAGCCTGTTTTTAAAGTCTGAATTGGTCAGTCACCTTTATCAAGGTCCCTTTACATCCAAATTCTCCTTGCTCTTCAAGCTGATAAAATGTCATCAGATAGAGATGCCAGCATCTATGTACTTCTTTTTATCCGGGGTATGATCCATGAAATGGTGCACTTACGCCATTTGACTTCTAAAACTGATTGAAAGAACTTCTGGAAATAGCTTATCAGGCCAATGCTGTGCACAAATAAACAGTATAGCTTGCGTAAAAGCTTTTCCTTTCAACTTTCTTACATTCTTTTTTTTTTTGTATCTAGAAGGATGAACAGAAGAAATCTGATGAAGTAAGCCATTGCAGTGTCATTTTTTAAATAACAGGCCATGCAATCATGAGTAACATTACATCGCTTTGATGTTGTATGGTCTTGCAAGTCCCCAAAGTTTTCCTTTGAGACATGAAGTCTGTCCAAATAAATAACATAAAACCACTTTCTATCTTGTGATGGTCCTTTTTCTGGGGATACATGAGTCAGACACAGAAGTGGAATAAATATATTAGATTCATTTTGTAGGCTGTAGGACATTGTACAGGCTGTACAATCCTCATTAATTAAGAGACAAGACATTTCATCTACCATTTGAAAAAGACCAACTTTTTCACAGAGACTAACATTTTGGAGTACAACCTCTGAAGAAGCAGAAGACCGTCTCCAAAATGGTAGAAGAAATGTTAGTATTTTCCTTATTTTTTGGGGGGGATTTACATCTATGTCTGACACTATCAGACAGTCTGAAAGCAGGTTTACCTCAAAGGGAAGTTTGATTAAAGCTGAAAAGAGTCTATTACATGCATGAACATAAACCCTTCTAATTTAAACATATCACACTGCCCAAAAGACTTTCAAGAGTGTGAGGAGAGAAAGCCTGGTCTCTGCTCTTATCCACTGATTGTCTGATAGCTATATATCCTATATGACTGGGTATGGGGACCTCGTTCTGCCCACGTCATTGAATGTCAAATCCACAAGGCAGGAAACGGTCTCCCTCTTATCAGCCCATGAGCCCCTCTCATGGGCAGCTTTGCAGCTGCTAGGCTTCCCTTGGAGAGATGTCCTCGCCCATGAGATCCCACTGCAGGCAGCAAAACTTCTACGGAAAATCTGAGCTCGTCTCCTGACTTCTGGCTAAGGGCTCTATCTGAAAGTGCGGCACAGAATGCAACTCTGTTCACCTCTTCAAGTGTCTTTAGGGGGACGTGGCAGAAGTTGGCTTGCCTAAGCCTAAGCCTGGATTGCAACAGTGAATCCTACACATCACGTTTATAGGGTTATTTCTATGATTCTCTTTTGTCACCAAACATTAAAAAAGTTTGTACGCATGGAGAACCCAGAGCTATGAAGATAAATTATCAGCCAATCTGATTTCATCTTGAAGCTTTGTTGCAAGTTAAATTTTTTTAAAAAATATTTTCTGCTTAGCTGAACTTAAATACAGAGCACACCATTTTCCTACTCTTTTTTACAGGTTCTGTGGATTGAATTGGTATTCTGCATTATCATAAACAAAATGTTGTTCAAAATTTTCACCTTTAATTGAGCTCAGAACCTGATGAGTGCTCACTGTAAAATATCTGCATGAAAAATATTATGAAGGAAGGAATCAAATGGGACATAGTGTTGGGATGGTACTGGAGGTCAAATTTATCTTCTGTCATAGAGACTGCACCTGTTAAAAAGCAGGGGAACCTCTGTTGAATCTGTTCTATTGTTCCGTGAGCTTTCCATGGAGGGAGGGAAGGGCCCCAAAGTGATGCAGGATGGGACGCTTGGCATTTACGATCTCCAGCTCTGTTGACTATGAAGAATCAGTTTGGAACAAAGAGAGTAAACAAAACACAGGAATAAACTAGATTAATAGTCCCTGCACTTTTTAGAAGCAAGAGTAGTTTATGAGACCTGAGAAATCTAAGCAGAAATAATTAGAGTTCTGTTAAGAGCTAGTGTTTAATTATGGCTGACAAGAAGTTAATTATTTAATCAAATAAGGTTTTATTACTAATGCATCTATCTTTAGAACACTGTGACAGAAGGAGAAGATTTTCAAAGATGCTTGTACAAAAATGTAGGCTGTCAAGTTCCAAATATGATAATCCAAGAAGCTTGATGTAAGCTGTTGACTTTTTTTTCTTACGACAAAAGGATTTGTTCATGAAGCAGCTGGCCTTCAGCAAAACCTTTTATTGTATCAACTTAAATATCTTTGGCTTCACTTTTCTTGTTAAGAGTAGTGTTGGAACAAATTAAATATAATACTCCATGAAGAGTGATGAGCAGGCAAATGGAGTTTGCAAATGTGACAATGGATGAAGAATAGTTTTGGGATTTTAAGAAATGGAACTCTTTGCACTTAAAGAATATTAGCTGACACACAAAATGAAGGGGTTAATAATATGCATACTTAGAACCATCCATTAGCGTAATAGGAGTTATGTGCTTATATCAAATGGAGAAATGACCCTACATTTCTTTGGAGATAAAAAGTGTCAGCTGTGAATACCCATAACGCAATAGCTTGTGGTATCTTACTTCCAATGACAGTGAAACAATAAAAATGGGTATTACACTGGAAGAAAATGATGAATCCTCATAATAGGCCTTTCTCTAAACAAAACAAAGTAACCAGCTGGGTTAGAGGAAATGAATTTTACTGTGCTTGTGATTGCTCCTTGAGGCGCCGAAGCATCAGAGTTCTGAAAGAGTTTGTTGGTTTTGCAAATTCACAGGAAAAAAATCCGAACCAAATTCACGCCATCATCAACTGACTGGCAACGGCCCCAAGACTATTATTATTATTAATTAGGTTTCAAATAAGCAAGACAGTGAGTTACATGTTCTGGAGGGTTCAAGTAAGGGTATCCAGTCATAGTGCAGAAGCTGTACTGCTGAATGAACAGACAGGAATCAACTGCAGATGGTGCTGATATGCTTTTTGCACTGGTTAATTTGAATCTTTTCCCCCCTGTACAGTGGCTTCCTCAATTACGCTTCCGAAATACCAAGATCAGAAATGAGAATTTAGGAAATATTTTGGACATCTGCAAGTTACATTACAAAGTGACAGTTTTGGAAAATAAACAACCAGCTCACCTATTACCATGAATCTCAAAAACGTAATAAAGCCGATCTTATATCAAGCTCTGCTGTAAATCCTGAACTGCACGACATCGAGGAAACTCAGGGTAATTGAAAGTTTGGAAGTGCTCAGCTGTAAAAACATAGTTGATGACTTCAGTAGAGCCTCTCCCAGTTGCATCGCTGCAGATGGGAAGATTGCCTCTTTCTTGTCTGCTGGGAGAGAGTTCTTTAGATACCAAAAATGTTGATTAGGTGGCGTGAACATTAACTATCTAGTGGAAACATCCAGAGCAAAGAAGGGAAGCAGATTACTCTTGTCTACTCCCTGAAAAATGGAGGAAAAAGCAAGAGGAGAAAAAAATCTTGTGAAAGTATAGAAAGAACTAGATTACGGAAGAAAATTATACGCTCTGTAAATTTCTTGCATAAATAAACAAGTAGACCTTGCCGATTGCACTTGATTTTGTACAAAATTTTGATCTATTTTTTAGATAAAATTATGTCATCCAAAAGCAAGCAGTTTCTTCCAGTGCTATTTATGACAAATTGTTCTCTTAGTTACACTCAAGTTGTGGGAAGGTGTTTGAGTCTGACATGGATTTCTTCTATCTATGGAACACATATAAGTCACTGCTGGACCAAAAAGAAACCACCTCTATGTGATGCACAAAAATTAAAGTAAAATGGAAGAATTTGCGCTGGCAAGAGGAAAACTCTTATCTTTCATATCAAGGTTTTAATTTTCTTTTTTGATATATATGTGTCTTTTTCCTAAAAGCAGTCTGACCGTCATTGACAGAAGCAGCTAGTGAGCCCTTGTCTTACTCTTCTTCTGCTATTAGTTGAGATTGAAAGGTGCAGTTAACTATTTTCTAAGGAATCCCATTGTTTCTTTTCTTTGGAAATGGAAATTAAATGAAAAATTCCCAAATAGGGAAAAAAATAATAATTAATGTCAAAATGACCAAATTACCACAAACTGCTTGAACAAGCATTATCTTGATTTGGGACAGAGGGGTATAGTATGAAAGATAATGTAAAAATTAAGGTCTGTGACATCTACAAAATGTTCTAGTAAACTTAACCTAAAATGTTAGCAAAAATAAAATACCAGAAAACTCTTCTTGACATTTGTAACAAGTCCTGGAGACTTAGCTTGCTCTGAGGCTGTAGGGATGTGCAATCAGCCAAATCTGTATCCTCTGAGCTCTTAACTAGCACTGTGGGTGGAGATCTGACATTCAGCCTGACATGTGGGATGATGCACAGCCCCAGGCCTTAGTGTATCTGCTTCCAACATTACAGAGCCCTACAGAAAGGATTCTCCTGTTTCGGCATATAACATGCCATAAGTTTCATAAATCAGTACTTTTCCGTAAGGTGATTACAGAAATGTCAGTCTTTCTAAAGCCTCTTCAATATTTAGCCTGTATCTTTCATCTTACCCTGTGGAGGGTGTTCTATTCTGTTCAGTCTACTGCAGACTGGTAGCCCAGTATAAATAACATTGACTTTGCTAATAACAGCCACGGACTTTGTACTAACGCTGCAGGTGCTCAGGACTGAGGCTTACTTCATCAGACTGACTTTTTCTGAACTTGCCGTGACTTGCCTTGAGCTTTGTTTTAGCTAAACAAGCAATTTTCTGATAACCAGGTGACTATTTCTGGTTGGTTTGACTTTTACACAGCCTTGTACAATTATGTGGTATAACCATTATTCTTAGTATAGGATTAGTGACAAGTAATCGTGCTGTGTAGAACGAAACATTTATGACTCCGGCGTAATGGTGTAGTGTGGAGGAGTACAGCCATGGGGTGGTAGCCGAGGCCTTGAAAGTGGGGACAGAGAATGCTGTGTAGAGGAGCAGAGAAGTATGGGATGAAAACGGAGGGGGCACAGGATGACACCGGCAAAAGCAGTTTCAAGAGCTAACAACCAGAACCAGGCAGCTAACATATGTAAAATACAATGAATACAGTAAACGCAGATCTAATGTGGAATTACAGACCAATGAAGAAAAAGCAAGGTGCATATTGGGTCAGCAAGCATATAAAAGAAGCACCAAGTTGCCTCAGGAATGAAGAAGAAGAAACCATCAACATCGCACCCATGGCAAAGGACGGGGGACACTGATGACTCACCATAGCACTCCTGCCCCAAGCCAGCAACCTGGGGACCTGGGGGACAGTGGAGGGTAAGTATAAAAGCAGAGAAAAGTATAGATACTACGAAGTGTGTGTAACTGTTGCCGTACTATTGTTGAGTCTTTTTCTTCTTTCTCTCTTTGGGTAGTAATTATTTAAATTATATTAATTGTTCATAGGGAAGGTGTCCCTGCTCACCGCAGGGGTGTTGGACATGATGACCTTTGATGGTCCCTTCCAGCCCAAGCCATTCTATGATTCTATGATTCCATGAAAATTTGAATGACATTAACAAGAAATTCTTGGCTTTGCATATAAGGTATGTTCCTTTTGCCCGTAACAAGATTTTTAGATCTATAGCAAAGTACCATTACCACTTTGGTATTTACTTGAAAGTACAACATATTAACAATCACAGTGAACAGCAGATGTAAAACATATTAATGGCTTCCTGGCTTTCATGGCTTACAAGAAAACAAGCATTCATCCACAGTTTTTCTCATCTTAGCATTCTTAAAAGTTTTGATTTTGAGTAGAAACACTGTCTCTGTATAGGCAGAACATGAAAATAGTAAATCTTCATGACGGAAAAATCCCCTAATCTATCAGCTTCAAGAGTGATACCCGGGTGATTGTTTCATGTATTTCTGTTGCTAAATGACCATCATTAAAGAAGGTGGAGTGAAGCACAGTTCCTCGCTGCTTACCTTTTCGATCTTAGAAATGCTTAGTTGCGTGGGTGCATTCGTGACCACTGAACTGCAAGTTTCCTTCAGCAGAAAAACCATCACTGGGGACCACTTGCACTACAGATTCATTCAGAATTGTTCTACCGATAGTGAAGTATGTCACAGTCAAGCACAAGATCTAACTACGAAAGTCGTGCTACTTCTTTGACCCAATGCATGTTACCTCAGGAGACGACAGACGTCAAAGCCATCCATGCAGTGAGTGCGTGCATCCCACGTGCGTGCGTCCCAGTGTTAGTTTCTGCCCGTTTCAACCCAACGAATCAAGAACACTTTCCTACGGATAAGCCAAATCAGCTCAGTGTGGCTCATGAGAGCTTCCTCTAGAAAGTCAAAAATGGGCCTGACCTCAGTGCCAGCCCAGCTGTTGCTCACCACATGCGTCACCAAGCAAGCACGCACAACTCATCCCATTTATGGGCAGAATTTTACCTGAAATTTAAGAATTGCTCATGGCCACTATGAATTGGTCACCTTTGCTTGGAGGACAAAAATAATATTGTAACAATTAGAAAAAATGCACTCAAATTGAAATGTTTGAGGCCACTAACTGACAGAGCTGACAAAACTGCAGGTAGGTTTTCAATGTTTGTTGCAATATAAGTACCTCAGGAAAGTGCTTTCTAAGTACAGGAGGAAGCTGAAGACCTTGGGAGATAGTAAATGCTTCTAGAGAGAGAGATTTAGATATTTGGATCTAAAATACAAAATCAGTAACATTTTAAGTATAAAATAAATGTGCAGAAAACACTTTTAAGAGTGAAACAAGATGTGACTTTCAGGCCCTGTTTGGTTCATAAAATAGAATATGTAAGCATGCTGGTTTTCAGCCTAAAATTCACTTTGAGTCTATTATATAGAATCCTTTTGCAGCTCAAAGGCAAGTGACAAAAAACCCCTGCGTGACTTTGTTTATATTCTGTGTAATAACAGCCATAACATGTCAGCCTTTTCACTTACATCTCATATTGCCTCTGCAGTACTTAGAGACTGCTTGGACACAGTTTTGCACAGAAAATTGTGAACTGTGGATAAACGAACTACCAAGCACTTTGGAACTATCTTTTAAAAAAGTGTCAGTCAGGTGGCTACAGCGTGTCTCTCACTGTGTGTTAGGCTGGAGAATATTCACTTGATGGCATTTGCTTTCATCTAGTATGGATGGAGCTCCTGGGTTTGTCACACAAACATTTCTCATTTCATGACTCACTGGTCTGACGCACCACAAAAGCCCCCTTGGAGATGTTACAGTTGATCATTTCCATCTGCCTGCCATACATGCACGAACTCCACAGCTGCCACTTACCAAAATCCGTATGGTATTTTAGATAAATACAATATCAGCTTAATAATACTACAGGAAATTTCTGTAATTTTATCCTTGTTTGTTGTACAAATTCTGACACCTCTGAGCCCTACTGGGAATTAAACAACAAACTCTTCTTTTAAAGTTCTTGCTTCCGTTCTGGTTAGTAGTAACATTTGCTTTGAGGGGTTCATCAAGGACTGCACAATTGAAGGCACAGAAAGAAATGAAAAATTCAGGACCTTAAATAATGACAAAGTAGCAGCTGATTGGCACCATGCAATGCTTTTGTCAGTGATGTACATTATATACTATTTAATAGTCCTGCCATCCTAAGCAGTTTTAAGAAAAATGACAGCATATTATTTTAATATGGGGAACCTTTCATTTCACTCGTGCCTTTATAAACTGCAGATTCTACCACCACGAATCAAACTCCAGAAATCTTACAGCTCTTTTTTTGAGAGCAGCTACATACTGTCCCTTTGCAGTTAGAATGACTTTTATTTCTTAGAAAGAAAAAAAAAACAACCGAAAGACAAGTTACATTTTGTAATATAGCATGTCAGACTCTTATGGGACATCCAGCCATAACATCAGAAATGACCTGCATTAAAGGCACTGACCTCTGTGGGTAAAAACCCTGTCAAATTCCATGTCTGAACCACTTCGGAGAAGTGCTTGTCAGAGCAGTGGTGTAAGTCAGCCTGCTCCGTGGATCCCGTGTCCGCGGTGTTGCAGCCACGAGCGGCATTTCGGCTGCCTGCCACGTCCGGCCCGTGGGACGGCTGCTGGGCCCAGTGCAGGCTGATCCCCCCCGGGTCCTAAGCGGGATGCTACGCCAGGGCAGCGGGGCTGGGACCTGCTGTTGAGAACTAGTAAAGAAGAGGGAGGGAGGTCGGGGGGTGTCTCCAGCCTGACCCTGTCCTCAGGACTGCCGGGGCAAAGGGGCAGCCCTGCAGCCGCCAGGACCTCTCTCCCCCTCCCCTCGGTGAGTCCCCTCTACATTCTTTTAAAGATAAGCAAGGGTCACACTTTTTTTTTTTTAAATTAACATAGCCATAATAATGTTAATACCATTTCTCTCCTTGCAATAAGCTTATTCTTACTGTCTTTATCCGTGATGTAAGAGAATAGGGGTCATGTCTATCCGTCAGAGATTTGTACTTGCTCTGATAAAACACCTGGCTCCTTGGGGACGTTCCCCATGGTGCCTGCTGTTTTGTGCACAAAAGCATCAAAATCTTGGAAAGAGTTTACCCGTGAGCACGATTATGCAGTTAGAGCACCCCTTGGGGAGAAGCAAAGACCCATGCTCTTGACGTTCTTCCACGGTCTGTCTATGCATTTCACATGAACCAGTCCTAAGCTGCAGGGAGTAAATAGTCCTTGGAGGAGAGATCACACCTGAGACCTCCTCCCACCCAGAGGAACGCCCGAAATAACAGACACAGGAGACACCTTTCCTTCGTACTCTGATGAGCAGTGGCACAGACTCTGTTAAACTCCCAGCTCTCGGTGAGGTGGCGTGGAGGATTAGGGTACTTTCCTGGGATGCAGGGGATGAGGGTTTGAAAATTCTCGGGCAAAGGAGGAAAACGAACCTGGCTTTCTCAAACCGTGACGGAGCCGGCTGTTACCAGGCAGGACTAGGAGCAGCAGGGGTGGCAGTGACCTTTGCCGAGAGGCGTAATCCACTCAGGCAGCACCGAACCTGCTCGGAGAATACTTAAAGAATTAAACCTCTTCAGGAAAGAGCTGAAGTTTTCAGAAGCATAATTTTGGACATAAGCAATTAAAGTAAGACTTACCAAAAATGAGTCTGTTTTGGATTTAGCTCCTGCATAATTTTTTGAATTTAAATGTCTTAACCTACTAGGGAATTCTTCCTTATCACACTTTAGATACCTAAATAATTTGTCCCTCTGTGTCCTGACTGGCATTAAGTACGTGTTGAGTGCCCAGCAGCATTCATGGAAAGATTTATTGAGAAGTACAGATACAGGGATGGATCAAGGACAGTTTTTGTATCACTCTGGCTTTCTCTCGAGGCCCCCCCCTTTCACTGTTACACACAGGACTGGCCTTTCTCAAATTGGGCAATAGGACTGTATTATGGGCAAGCCGCCAGGGTTCCAGGAGTCTTCAACTTTTTCATTTCTTCTTCTTCATACAGATTTCCATTTATTAAATTCCTCACTGGTTTCATGAGTAGTGGTGTTGCTTTTCTTCTATTAATAATGTGGAGGCAGCTTTAAAAATTCCCTTTGCAGAAAACGTGCACTTACTGCTCCAGAGTAGAGTGCCTCCAGCTAACTGTAGTCACTGTCAGACACAACCAGCTGCTAAAAGCCTCTTTAGTGGGGTCACACTGACAACTGACAAACACCACCTTGACTTAAAACACGTAAGGCAGAAAATACGGGTACATATTAAAGGGATAAATAAGTGCAGAATGAATAGAAAAAAAATTAATGTCTGCTTAAAGATAATATTGCCATACATGGATGTGTGCCTTCTGGGAAAATAATCGCTACCTTGAAAATGGATAAGGAGAGGTATAATTTTAGTGACACAGTCCTCAGAAGAACGAGCAGGTTCCTTGCAAGCAAAGGGACTCCTCTTGAAGGATGCTGTGGGTGCTAAAAGGGGCTGCAAGTTTGAGAAGTCAGAAGTTTCTAGAAGATAAATCCATTCAGAACCACTAAATACAGGGAAAAACAGGCTGACAATGTTTGGAGGCTGGAAGAGCGATAGGGAGAAGCAGCATATATGCTTGCCCTGTTCTTCTAACTCTTCTGTAAGCATGTCTTTACGGCTACTGATGGGGAAGGACATTGTCTGAGTCAGTGTGGCTGGTCTTCTGTGAGAATCACAGACCCTGCTGAGACTTTTGATTTTACTGACTAATCACTAACAGTCATAAAAATTTCCAGCAACACAGGTTTTAACTAATCTAGAAATGGTTATCCTAATGGCTGAAGAAAAGACAGATTGATTTGATCTAGATTAGACAGAGCCCTCTGGGCTGGTGTGATTTATAAATAACTGGAGGATATGTTTGCATTCTTCAGAGGTAAAGAACGGTTCACTGTGGGAATAACTTACATTTGTAATTTCATCTTTAACCTCTTTGTCTTTTTCCAGTTGAAGGTATTTTTTCTGTATTTTATATTTCACCTGTAGACACGTCTTCAACCCTGGATGAATTATTTAAAAACTGTCTGTATATGGCATGCCAGGCACTTATGATTTGTGCCTTAAAGATTTTTATGCACAAAGTACAGGCTGAAGAGGTCAAATTTGTAGAATTTTGGAGGTGGTGGTAGTTATTCATGTAAAGTAAGCAAAATGTCAGCGTACCATCCAAAACTACATTCCAATTTCAAAGGGGACCCTGTTCCAGCTGTATCAGATGTAATTATTTATTTGTCTCCTCTTAGAGCTCCGGTTTAGTGCCAGACCTCTTAGAAAGGGTGCTTTCTGGAAAGGCTAAATTTAAATCGATAGAGCAATAGTTAGGCCTGTACTACTGTCAGGACAGGAGCTATCTTTACCTTCGCTTTCACACCCAGTGCAGTCTCGACAGAAGTCGTTGGACTGCAGAACTGTATTCACTGTGTTTTCTGGTGTTTGGCTGGTTTTTTTTAACATTGGATAAAACCAAGGAGAAACAGCTTCAGAACACCAGTGCTCAGACTACTGGGATGCTGTGAACACATGGTTACTTCTACTGGTTATTTTTTCTCGTACCGATGGGATAGTTTACAAAGCGGTAGAGTACCAGCAGGTCCCACAAGCAGATTGGACTTCCCGGACCCCTTTAGAAGTACCCACCTCTTTTCATTTTAAAGGGCAATTGGAAACGTAGTTTAGACAAACTCATTCAGTCCTCTTCTCTTCCCTGGAGGAGCCTAAAAATGAGGCACACTGAAAGCTGGACCGGAGGTACCCTGGATCTGGGCCAGGGCTTTTATGAAGTTGTTTTTATTGAGGAATAGGAAGGGAGGGGGCTATGACAGCACTCAGTGTTAAAATTTCCAAATGAATACATTGCATAGCACAGCACGAATATTGTCGTAAATTTGTTGTTGCTGACAATAAGTAGGAGAAAAGAAAATCTCAGCTGTTTACTTTTATGACTGGCCTATTTATCCAAAACCTTACCTGTCTCACATGGAATTATAGATGACTGCTAAATAAGTAATATGTATGCACTGCACCTGAATAAACTATTGTCGTTAGAAGAAGACATACTGAACTTCCCAGAGGCATAACAATGACTTTTCGAGCTTCCATCCTCAAATGGAAGGGGTAAATATGTCAAATACACCTGGAGATATACTGCTTTGATGCAAACATCACTAGCATCTGTATGTTATATTTTACACTTTACTGAGAGTCAGTGGCTTTCTAAAATCTCTAAACCCATCAGGAAATAAATGACAATGGAGAAAGACAAGGTAAAATAGGACACAGCAAGAAATGAACCATTTTGTTGGTGGCATGGACTGATACTTTGCAGGAGATGCCCCCACAGAAGGTGTGACCAATTCCTGCTGAGCTGTCTAATGGCATCACTGTACACCCTGCAGATGGTTGTAGGCCAAAGGCTAGAATGGAAAAAGAAATGACATTCATGAAGGAAGAGGATAGATTTCAGAGATAGAATAAAGTCACCTAGATTTTTCCTGGTAAGCTCATAGCTGACTGTTTGCTTCTCATGACAAAACAGGAATTAACACCTTTGTGTTATTTTGATTCATTTTTCTGGTTTGTTAGTATCCATGAGCCATAATGACATTTTGAGGACTCTCAATTTAATAGAAGTATCCTGCCTAACGCGAACAAAGCAAAGTGTGACAATTTTCATATCCTACTTGGGTTTTTTTCTGTATGACTATCAGAAATCTGTCACAAAACAGGTATGAATTCTTTTATATAAGCATTGGATTATGTTCAGGAGGGAACTTGAAGTCTCCCTGCTTCAGCTTTTGATCAGCATGAACAACTGTTGGGGTGGAGGAGCGTAGTCAACTTCACTCAGTTCTCTAAGTGTGGCCAGCATTAAATCTTGCTCAGAAAGCAGAACCACCACTAGAAAGTGCAAACATTGAGACAAAACCATGCCCATTTCTGAGACACATAAATGATCACTTCAGCATAATAGTTCCTCTTGTTTAAACGCCGTGACTCGGACACACAAGGGGCAGAGCTAAGCAGAAGCTGGTCTGACACTGCATTTGCGCTAGACGAACTAAAGCAGTTCTAACCATTTTGATCAAAGTAAAAATGACACATGACCTTGCTTCTTTATCTGATTTAAGCCAGGATAAACTAATTAAAATTTGCACTCCCTGCTTAGAGAGAAAGTTTCTAATGTTTTACGATTCCAGTTTGGCTCACTAAAGCGTGAGTGTGGGTTCATGTTTAAGGCCAGGGGAATCAGTATGAATTCAGCTGGCTTCAGTTTCTAGCCTTTCCCTTTTTACATTTTACATTTGCTTCAAGGTCGCTGGGAGAAAGTGTTCAATACAAATGATCCCCAAGGGTCCTTAATAGAAACACATCTGTTCAATGATGGCAAAAACTGTTTACAATTGCTCTGACACCAATTCAGTTAACTAGTTTTGAATCCTTCGAAAGTATGCAATGTTGATTTTATATCTTTTCCTTTCAGTGAAAACACCATACAGAACAAAGCCAAAACCTTTCTGAACAGCATTAAGAAGACACTAACTGTATTAAATTAATGACAATGTCATTTTCAGCTAAGCCTTAGATTCTCAGGAAAAAAAACCCAACCATTAATATACTTTGAGAATTTTTTTCCTTAAATCAAAGGTAATTTGATTTGTTCCTTTCCTTAATTCTGCATTAACAGATTGTTATATCAGCTCTTCATTATTTGTCTGAGCTTATACCAACATGATTAAACTATAGATACTTTAAAAAATATTAACAGTGGCTTGTTTTTATGTCAGTCAGAAATTTCCTGTTACCCAAGAGTATTAGAACTCAGCACTGATGCTGACACATCTCCTTGGCTTATTCTTTTAAGACTCTCAAACAGAAGTTCTTCAGGCATGCTTGATTCTAAAATGTTTAATATTATTGGATTCTGTTTCATGTCCTTTGTTGTTGTTGGGGGGGGCTATATCACACAACGATTTCCCTCATCTGCAGATCAAGAACATTTGTTGAATACAGTCTTTCTGCATTATTGACCTTCTGTTATTTCTGCCCAACAGCTGACCACAGCTGGCGTTAGGGCTCCTTCTGCTCCTGGCTCCTTCTCGTTTCTCCATATTGTGTAGGCTTTGACCTGCTCTTTTCTTCCTCTATCTATTTTTTCTGATTCCATACAACATCTATTAATCATTCCCACCATCCAAGGCACTCCTTAATCTTTACTATTTTTATTGTCCTACTAGAGGAGGCTGAATTATTAAATGCTGTAGCCTTCTTGCCATGTGAGATTTTATAAATTTATTAAGCATTTTTAACTTCATTTCAATTATTACTCTTTTTGTTTTGCTGTTAAAATTATCTTTCCCAACTGACTTAGCTGATGATTACTTTCAGCTTGGTGAAACAGAGTCCTCTGAAGCACAAAAATTTCCTGCTGAGGGTTCATTCTGCTTGCAGATGACAAGTATAATAAAGTCATGATCACTTAGCTCAGAAAGGATAGTTTCATTCTGTGATCGAGTTCTCTTTAGCTAGTGAGATGAGATGTAACATAGGACTCCCTCCAGTTAGATCAGAAAACTGTCAAAAAGGTTTTTAGAAATATCAAGGGCATTTTAGCACTGGCAGAAAAAGACTTTCAGCCTCTCCTGTTTTTAGCTGAAATTCCACACAGTAATCAGGTTGCTTTTCAATATTTTATAGCAGGTAGAACTGGTCAAATGCTTTTGAATGGAAAAGCTTGGTTGGCAAATTTTGACTGAATAAGTTTTTAAAGGCAGATTAATGAAAAAGACTTGAACGTTGTTTTCTTAACATTAAAAGAGCTCCCTTGGCTCTGTTTGGATTCTAGCTTTTAGATAGACATGCAAAAGGAAAATAGTTTGACTTCTAAACTGGAGGACATTAAATAATATTTAATATAAATACTATATGCTTATGGCTTCAGGAAAATAATGAAGTGCTCCTCTGTCTAAGAGAGCAAACCAGACCAAACACAGCTTTGAAATCCTCCTGATGCTCCCGTACGTGGGATTTGCTTCCCCAGGACACTGTGTTGTGGTAGGTGGGAAAGTCTGGAGTACGCAACGCCGAAGCAGCAAAGGGCCTCATCCAAGTATTTGGATCCTCACGTAAAGCAGATTTATTGAACCAGGGCTATGGATGAGATAGTTAAGGGCACTGAGCAAAACTCCCTGGCTCTTCGCACCCATTAGCACCTTCTGGTGTCACATAAGCCCTGCTTCACCTATGGAGGCACATATGCCCTACTGCATATATGGTCCAGCAAGACCCTTTTGCCCCTTACACAGATCATAATCACGTTTACCTTGATTTATATATTTACCCTGATTTTTATGTTTATTTATATACAGCTACTTTGCTGTGAACAAATAATGGATGTTTATGGGACAACTTTTTAAATAGTCAAAGGGTACAATATCAAATAGCAGCAAGCGAGTAACAAAACACAGATTCTCTAAAGAAAAAACGTTAAGAGAGAGGGCTTTCAGTAAAAGACTGATGAACATATGAAGGAAAAGAAAGTAAGTATGAAAAAGTTTCAGAAGGCTCTAGGTCACCCTCCAGCCAAGTATGCTTTTTCAGAGTAACCCAAACCAGTGGTGTCTTGCAGCACCGCTACTTCTACTCGCTGAAAAATTCGCTGAGCTGAGAGAGCAGAGTGGGAGGCTGCCTGTGGGAAAAAGCAGAGGAGACAGTCATCTCATCCTCGTCTGCTGGAGCAGGAGCAAGAGCAGGAGCAAGAGCAATGCTACTGCAGAATTCCCAAGTCCTTCCCGTGGACAGCAGCAGGAAGCTATTTTTAGCAGCCATTTGATCTACGGCAAATTCCCATGTTGTTGATGTGGTAATCAATGGTAACAATATAATTCTACAGCCGTGGAGGTTACCTGGAGTGAGAGGGCAGAATTAGCAGTTTCCCTTTAGAAATTACATGCTAATTTCTAGTGGTTAGGTATACACAGCAGCGGTCTGTGTTCTCAGGTAATTTATTGTCAGGTGATGCTTGAAAACAGACTGGATTTCAAACAAGACTGATACTAAGAGTTCAGATGCTTGTAATGTCTGGAAAGCATTTCACATTTGGATTTAAGTGACAGAGAAAAAAATATATTTCCATGATAACATTACAGGTTTTGGCCCCTTGGAATTTAACCCAGGTTCTGGCAATCTAAAGAGAGCTGTCACATAAACCTTAGTAAAGACAGAATATGTCACTGAATGATTTAATTCCCTGAAAGGGAATAGAGGGGTATTGCTTTTTGTACATATAAATTCAGCAGCACGCTCACCTCAGAACATTCAACTTCTTTCTGCACAGGATGAGATTTATTAGTGCAATGACAGGAGGCACTTAACTCAGGAGATATTAATTACCAAACCCAGAAGGAACTCGTTACACTAAATCAACAACATAAACCTAGCTCCATGCCAAGGTCATGCGCTGTCGGTCACTTTTAAGCAGACCAGTTACATATTCCTTGTAGTTTCATAAAATGATGTCATTGACATCATCTCTCTGACAGATACATCGAATTAAAATAACCACAACAGACACACATTTGGAAAAGCTTCCTGTTACCGGGTCATGGAAAGTTGACAATTATTATACTCACTGGGCAAAAAAAAAACCGTCAGGGGAAAGATGAGGCAAAGTCTTGCCCTTCTTGCTTTTTTTTCTGTGATTCTGTTCCCGACAGTTAATGCACTCCTCTGCTATTGCTTTCGCCGGTGGCGTGTGGTTGCTTCAGCAAAGAAGCACTAAGTGCTCCAAATGTCCACCAGTATATTTAGAGGCAACAAGAAGAGAAAAATAAGGAGGAACAAACGGGAAACGCCCATTGATACACAGCTTAATTTGGATTCCTCATGGGGGGCAGGTTGGTTTTAATTCACAAATTGAAGCAAAGCAATTTAGGATCACGGGGACAATCTACATGGAACGAGAACTACCGTAAGCTCCAGTCCAAGAGTAGATTCCTGCAAAGATTGAGAGTGTTATTATTTAGGTTACCAAAACTATTCAAAATGAGTATGAATTGGCTGTGTAGACCCCAGGTTTTACCGAATCAGTATGCAGCATTTTATATACTGGTGTCATTCTAGTGATTTCAATATTCAACTTTCTATTTCATCCTTCAAATGCATTTGTAAACTAAATACATAGTAATACTTCTCTGTCCTCCACTATATGTTGCTTCCTTCCTGTTTTTTATTATTATTAGAATAGCCACATGAATTAAACACTTGTATATTATTGTTATATGATGAGATTATCATAATTTAAATTTCAACCAAAATGATCTGTAAAGGATTATTATAAATGAAGTATACAAATATTTCACATTTCAGTTATTTAAAATGGCATTTATGTAAACCACTAGTTCATAAAGCACCATTTTTTTCAACGTTATCTGAGAGTGATTTTAAATATTAAAAAAACCTTAAGTACCTATACAAGCTAAAGGACCCTACCATTTTTAACAAACTGGTACTGTCTCTAAAACGAAGATTATGCATTCCAACTTCAATATTTAATGAACTCTAAACCAATAGTCTGAAAGCAAGGCTTCAGTTTAATTTTCATGGGAAATGGATCAGAATCTAAAAAAGCAGTTGACCATGGCTTTCAAAACTAAATGCCCAAGAAGAACGCAAGGATGGCTTGCAGAAAAACTAGGTGTCAAAATCATCCGAGAAGAAGCCTTTATCAGATCGTTGTAATTTTCTACCAGTAGGATCCTCCTCAAGGCTGAGCCTTTGCCTTCAGTCCTCCCTTACATTGGCAAGAAGTGAATTGTGTTCCAGCATGTGAGACAATATCTACAGGTGATATCTTAGAAATAACCTTTATACAAGAAACCAGAAGTATTACTGTCCTCACCTTATAGTACTGCTGATCAATAATCTCGGTTGATGCTCCTGATTAAGAGGGAAACAAATGACTACATTACAGAAGACATCGTGACTACACCACCTCACTGTCGCAGAGAAGGTGGTCTTAATGAACGAGATTTCACAGTGCCACGGGGGAGCAATTCAGCAGGAAAGCTCCCGTATTAATATTTCAGGGACTGATATGCAGATGAACTGCTGCGCTGAAATTTTAGTCCCGTTGTCCTTCAGGAGACATCTGCCTTGTTGGCACAGGGAAGCCAGCACAATATTTTCTGGGGGTGGCAAAGACTTTTTGAAAAGAATATTTCAGGAAAGCACCACAAGGAACCATTTATTTACAGTAAAGTAGTTTGTGCTTTTATTGCTTTTGTTGTCTTTTGAAAAAGCAGCAAATTGGAAAAGCACAGAAATAAATGACTCGGGCCTCTCACCAGTTTTGAGCAGGCCTACCATCCAAATGATTGCCAAACAAGTTGTCACACATCTCCCTTCACTTGTGCTGATGGTGAAAGAAGGATGCTGTTGTTTTGGTAGGGCTGCTGCAGTGGGAACGTGAATTATGAATGCAGTGTTACACCTGCTGTATGTTTAAAAAACAGCATAGCCTTGGCGTTCCCAGCTTTGAAAATCATCACTGACTTTCTCCTGAAGACTGAATTCCCTTCAGAGTGCGAAACACCGCATAGTGCATGTTCATATTTTCCCAACAAATGGTTTATTTTTTACTTAACACTGTTACCAGATGCCACACTTTTCCACTGGGAACGGTAAGTTATTTACAGAGCTATCAGAGTATATAAATTTCATGCATGTACAGAACTTGCATGATCCTCCTGCGAGTTACATAAAATTGTAACTAACGCATTTGCTGAGGCTCTTTGGGAAGGTGGAAGTGTAAAAGGTTCAAACTGAAACTCAGAAGGTCGGCAGCAGGAAGCCGATCAAAGCCCTGGAAAGCTTTGGTCGCTCTGCCATTGGATCCCCTGTGTTATGCTTGCTTTTCTTCTACATCAGCTGGTCATCTTAAAGCATCACCACTACAAAGAACCAGCTGGCCTCTTTCTGCTTTGCCACATGCTGATGAGGGGAAGGAAGACGCAGGGTGCTTTTATAGCAAGGTACGCTGATACCTACCAGGGCATTGATTCCTGCTGCAGCATGTGACGCTCCTCAAGGTGTTTGAACTTGCCATATAAATGGGTGATTTCAAAGCACTGCATCTTTTGGAAAGCTGGTCTCCAGCCCTTTCTCCTGCAGCAGTTGCAATGGCCTGAATGCATGCTGGAACACGTTCCCATATTTTAGCACCAGCAGCTTGTTGGTCAGGCTGATTCAGGTCATTGCTTGGATTTCTGAGCTCATCCGCATCAGACCAGCAAGATACAGACAAGGAAGCTGTCACAGAGGAGAGCGCAGTAATTAACTCAATCAGGTAGATTCAGCTCTACAGAGTATAAATAAATAAATAAATAACACTTAAGAGTACTTTGCAATACTGGATTCTTTATCTCATAGGGATGATACTATCTACTGATTAGTAAGTCTCCTCATTCCTGGATCTCAAAGTGCTTAATAAATATAAATAAATAAATCGCTTAATAAGTTCGGGAGTCAAGTTGAGAAAGGGATGTATCTTGCATAAAGTCCTTCTGACAGCAGTTCAGCCCAGACGGCGCGGAGAGCCTTGCAGTTCCTGAAGTCCAAAGCCTGGGCTGCTTTGCCTCATGTGGATGCCAGTCACATAACACACAGTGTGCACTCAAAGCACTAAATATTTATAATCTCTGTGCCAGAAGTGCTTCATAAATTACATATCTAAAGTTCTGTCTCTTTCTGAAACAGCAGCCCCTGCCACATAGCTTTGCGCACAGGAGGATGTATTTGCTAAAGACGTCACAGCGAATCCTTTATTTTTACGAAGGGAAGCCTGAGAGAGATTCTGGGTGCCCGTGAAGGCCACTAGTACCTTATCGACCCATGAGCAACCCGCTAAAGGTAGAGCTTCCCATACACCCATCCTGTCCCTTGTGCAGGGGGTCTGAAATTGAAGTAATCAATTATCCCAGGCAACCCTTTTTTCTACAATATGTTGGCTGGAAACCGGGAAATACATACTGCGTCCACACGGGCCGAGGGCAAGAGAGACCCGGAGGCAGGCTGTGACTTATGGCTCAATCTCTTTCCAATTTGCTGATGGGACCGTTCAGCTGCATGTTTCCTCATATGTGTAATTCATGAAAACGTTGCAATTTTTGTTTTAAAATACTTTGTGAAGGTTTCTGCTCTCTGACAGAGCTCTGTGGATATAAATGATGTCAAGTAGCCTGTTGACTGATATACACAATGATAGACCTTCATTTCAACGTGATCACAAGCAATCACGAAAGAAGGGAAGAACAGCACATACAAAAGGCAGTTGTAGAGAGAAAGAATAACAATGTGCATTACATGAGTGTGTGTTTGTGTGTATGTGGCAAACAGAAATAAAATGCTCGAGAAACATTTAATTCTCTAAGCCTCTATTAAAAGTACAGTGATTTACACATTTGAAAGGGCTCTAAACAAATATATCGCAGCAGATATGCCAAGTGTTTCTGATTTTTAAGTCAGGTTGATTAACTGTTAGCAAATTAGCTAAATCCTATGCAAAATACATATTATGGGCTTGGATTTGGAAAAAGGCAAATTGGATTTGGGGATGTTAAATATGGTTCTTATGGGGCAGAAGTTTTGGCAATAAGACAGAAAAAAATCAGAGATAAAAAGCAAAATATTTTCTGCACCCTAATAAAAGGATTATCTGGATACTGTATCTGTTCATACATCTGTTTTCTCCAGCTAACAAAATCAGAGAATTCGCTGGAGAATTATAGTTAATATTTGCACTCAGAATATTTGAGTTAGCAATTTTAGCTCTTAGATTCTCTGAGAATTCCCAGCATAGATACTCAACTCCACTATTTACCAAAACTTCTTTCTCCAGGAATAAGGTGAAGTAGAGTTGTGAATACAATATGGACAAAGATGATTTTTTTCAGATACAGCATGATGATCTACTTTGATGATCTAATCAGGATTATAATTACATTGGGTGTTCTTTAGGACAGGAATGATATGAAATGCATTTACAGTGCAATGTATCCGTCACGCTTTTGATTAAGATAAAAAGCAATTAATTAATTACAGAGGAAGCTGGTACAGGTGTCAGTCTGGCCTTCATCACTGCATTTTTGAAGTGACTAGTTTTCCTCCTATAAAAGGGAGACCTGCCCAGCTGTTTGTTTTGTAGCTGACTCTCAGGCTGGGTGTCTTTCCATCTAGCAAAATTTAAGTCAAAAAAGTGCTCTCCTTACTTATGATAGATTCATTCAGCATTGCGTATTCACTCTGAACTAGACCCTCAAATTTTCAGCAGCCCATAGTATGTTGGTTACAGAGCACCTCTGCCTCCCCTTACACAAACCAAAGCTTGTCCTTTGCTCGAGGTACCTGTTGATTTCTTAAAGGTTGATGTCAACCATAAAGGAGCACCCTTCAGACTGGGCAGGGGTCACTGCAAGCTCTGCAGCCTCTGCTCAGACACGAGGGAAGTCATGAGCCCAGCCCAGCTGGAGGTGACCCTCACTAAGTCATGAACTGGGACAAGTGGGTAAGTCTCCCCTCTGCCAACCTGCCCCACGAAACGGTGTCAGGAACAGCCGGAAGCACAGCCTGCTCCTGCGTCCACTAACCCTTTTCCTAGACTGGGACTCAGAGCTGCTGCAGGCAGCCCGAGGGGAGCCTTGGGAGCCCAAGGCTCATCCAGAGATGTCTAGTGGTATATAAACACCCCATTAAACACTTGGGCACTCGGGGACCCTTCTCTTCCAGATGATGCCCTGGAGTTCACCAACTGGGACTTGTTTCCAGATTTGCTGTCTGTTCGGAAAAAAAAACCAAACAAAACAACAAAACCTGATCTTGAGAAATGCCTCAAAGGAACAATTTAGGAATGCCCACTGGAGCCATTAGAAAGCTCTGAGAAAATCTGAAACTGTGAGACAGCAGGAACAAACCTATCTATCCATCCTCTGAAACAAAACAGGAATTCAACACCATTTGCTTTAATGTCAGTAACTGCAGTGACCTTTTAATTAAAAAAATATACGTGGAGCAACACAGTCCTCTCCTGAAGCATTTCAGCGGTCTTCTGCACTTGGTACAATCCCAGGAAAATCCTCTTTTCAATTCATCTAGTAGATGCAACTATTAATCAAACTACTCATACATTTTTAAACAAGAAACAGAGTGCTGCAGGTTTCCTGCTGCATTCAAGCTGTTTATGATGAAAGGGAAGATCAAAAATGTTTTTGTGATGGAGCTCTCCAAAATGCTGTATCTTTTTCACTAAGCAAATTCTGCAGTGTTCAATGTACGCTACGCTTTGATTAGGGAAATTGCTGTACGAAGGAGCAGCCACCTAAGAAAAAAAACCCAACCTGCATTATTAGTGTATATGTTCCTTGTGGCAAGGATCCATAAAGAGTTATTGCTTTTCAATTATCACTTCCTAGCTGATCTTTGAGAAAACAAAGCTATTGCTCACAGAAACATTCATAAACTGTATAAACAAACTGGGTGGGTTAGTTTGGCTTTAACATAGGCAAATAGCAGGAACTGCCATTTTTGTGCTACCAGTCTTGTAACGAAAACAGAACACATTAGAAAAATGTAACGAGACAGATTTCTATTTGGTTTTGTACTGTATCTTACAAGTGACATCCCTCCTTGTGTGGAAGAAGCTGGTGTGGGATAGCTAGTGATTTTGAGCGTGAAGTCACAACACTTGAACTGACAAGTGATCATCTAGCATCCTCTCTTCCTTTTTCTCCCAGGTCATATATCTTAGATTCAGGCACTGAAGTTACTCTAAAGACCTCCTTGGCGTGGGCTTTCTCCTACTGCCCCATTCGGGCCATGTTGGTTATCACAAGGCAGGACTGGCATCTCCATTTGCATGAGCTGGGGAGTTACACAGAAAGGAAAACTGTCAGCTAGAAAGGTTGGTTTACCTAGGGAGCTAAGAGAGACCTTTGGGGAAAACATGCCCCAGTCTATCGCCAAAGTCTCATTTCCTTTATCTGAACATTCACTGGAAGCAAGAGTGCCCAGTGATATCTTTCGATGTGGACTACTTTGTATACTCAGTGAGGGGAAAAAAGTTCACTATCAGTTCTAGATGAACGTGGATGAATGTGGACCCTTCCACCACCAGGACAAATCCAACCACCCCATTAAAGCTGGACAAATGGAAAGAGTATTGGCAGAGAACCAGGGGATTATCAGGTACTAGGAAGACTCGGCAGATAACATCATCTGGTCCTTGGATGAAAAGGGAAAACTTTTTGGAAAAGGGCAATAGTCTTTGAAGGTCATCTTCCAAACTTTCTCTCAGGGCATTTGTCCTGTAAAGCAAGACTAGGAAAGCTGTGGACCTTCCCTTCCCCTCCCCTCCCCCCACTTTCTTCTTCTGCATTCTATTTTCATTTTCAGGTTGGTAGAAGGCAAAAATTGTGTTCAAAATGAAGGTGTTCTCTACTACTCTGATACACAAAAATATCTGCCATTGCCAATTAAACTTGCCTTCACTGATCCTCATCTTCTGTGCCTCACATCTCCCCCATCTGCACTCTTGGGAATACGGAAAACGTCTTTGTAGAAGACTTTGTCTCCTCTTTCAGACCCATTTTTATGACTGTTAACACTATAGGAACACATTTATCAGTGTTCAAACATGCTTTTGAACCCACACTGATGACATACTTGGTATTTATAAAAATTCACAAGGTTTAAATAAGCTCCCAAGCTGGCTTAATTGGGTCTAAATTATGCAGCATATAAAGAATTAATGGCTGCAACTAGTTTCCAGAACCTAGAAGGGAGTCAGCTTCTCCATCACATGAAGTTTCCGAGTTCTTTTAAGGAGAGCAGTGAGCACACATGCCGTTTCTAAGCATGTTACCTCTCCAGAGAGAGGCTGAATTTTACTCTGCATCAGTTGAATTCCCTGTCAAGGTATATGTAGGGCTTCCCTTGTCATCAGGTCAGGCAGCATTCTCTCTTCAAAGTCTGTCCTCCACTATTGTCAGCCTGCTATCTGCATAAGTCTAGGAAGCCCAGGTAGCCCATTTTACAGATGTAGAATGGAAAAAACCCCATGTATTAATATTATTCCCACAATGCCATGTCGTGCACAGCTACCTCTGAATGAGCTGAAGACTGTACAGGGGCAAGCAGAACTGCACAAACGCACTGCTAAGCTAGCCCTGCTGAAAAGCTGAAATGTTCCTGTATTTTGCCTGGGTCTATATTGCTGCTCTGACTTGACCAGTTATAAACCTTAGGGCAATATCCTCAAAAATACTTTGTTACAGTTCAGCTGCTCAGCTATGTGTCACCTTTCAGTGTTCATAACCTTAGGCTAGGTATTCAGGGTCTTACTGTAACAGCTGCATTGCAAACTGCCCAAATGTTTACACAGGCAGGTTTTAAAACCCATGTTGAGCTTCAGGGTATATGACAAGACAACTTGGGATTATTAACAATTTTATTCGGGAATATCACACCACAAGCTATTTCAAAAAAAGGATTGTATCCTAACCCCCCACCTTTGCAGAGACACGGACAATTACTGTGACTGCAGGAAAAAATCCCTCCTTCAGCTGGAATTCATCATAGCCATCAACCGTGTTCGGGAGCCGACCGCTTGACTAACATACTAATGTGAGATGCCACTGACTCTGGGGCACTTTCATCCACTCTCAGTGATTAGCCTGGATGGAGAAATTTAGATTGTTTATCCAGCACGTTGGAGACTACATACGAAAGCGTCTGCTTATGAAAGCTCTTACCATCAAAGTACGGTTCACCTGGGACAGGGTGTTCTTAGCTGTTCTGGCTAAAGATTGAGATTTTGGGGGTTTGGCATTTGATCCTCTCAAGATGCAGGCACTGAAGTCACTTCGTGAATGCCTACAGCTGAATAGGAAAATAGAGCAAGGAATTCCCGGAGAACTTACTTTTTTTTCTTGCATGCCATTATTGTGCCAGAAGTGTATCACAGCCTGCGGCTCAGCTGTACATGCACGGAATGAGACAGTCCCAGATACACACATCTCACAATCAGATCTACAAGACAGGTGGCTACAGACCAAGAGTATAGTCAAGCAGTAGTATAAATTGGAATGTTATCTGATTATGTCAGAAAGTCAAGATCCTTTTTTCTTACAGATAGATCTTTGAGTGAAATAAGAGAAAATTCTGGAGCCGATATGAAGCAAAAGCATGGATATAGCAGCTGGTGCTTCTTTTTCTTCTGGTCATTGTTTTCCTGCTGCTGTGGTCACTGGGACATCGCAGACCTCAGCACTTCTAGGTCTATCACCACCACAGAGCTGGGAAAATGAGAAGTACCACAAGAAGACAAAGAGTTTCTGAAGCCTGGACTGCTCCCCAAGGACAATGCAGTGTGGTAAAGTTGCAGAGCACCTGAGAAGCGTAGCATAGTCCTAGCTCTACCATGGACTTTCTGTATGATCGTGGCCAAGTCACTTTGCTTTTTTTCTTCCAGGTCTCTTTTCCTCTTTTGAATGTAATGCCTTTAAAACAGGTAATTTCTTTCAAAACAAATCATTTCTTACTGGACACCGTATGGGAGTCTGGTATTAGCTGAGGCATCTAATCAGCTGTAATACAAATTTCAATTACAGATGCCTTCCTCAGGGGGAAAATAATTCTAGAAGTGTTCCAGCCTTTCTATTGACTACCTGGGAATGACAGTATAAATCAGCAGTGGGATAGTAGCCAAGGAATAGCTTATAAAGTAATTGTTGACTTTCTCAGTAAACTTCTGATCTGATCTTGAGAAATTTGGCCTTTCCATTTTCCATAGACTTGTGCTGAAAGATCTCCAGAAGAAAGAGAGGTCAATAAAGCGCTTTATACAAGATGCCAAAACCTCAGCCAAACTGAAGGTGGTATATTACTCTGAATGGGGTGTTTACCACATCAAAATGTTGTTAGTTACTCATGGTTCAGATCGACTGCAATGAACTAAGAATGGGAAGAAACTATTACTACCTTTACTATTGTTTTCTGGCTAGTTCATACTCCTAGAACAAGTCTGCTACTGCTATTGGGACACCCACTCCCCGAAAGTCAGTCACAACGGCAGACTTGAGATTATAATCATGGGTAGTGTCCTCACTATCTGTTTGAGCCCTAGATACACCAGGACACTCTCGATGTCACCTCCAGGTCCAAATAGCACAAACTGGTGAGCCCAGGGAGAGGGATTAGGTCACTCTTACATCCCCTTCTTTCTAGCTAAATACTCAACATCGGGGATAGGAGGCTTTTTACCCCTCTGCCCTTCCTCCTCATGACTCACTCGGCTCTGATGAGTCCTTTTCTTTTTGCTTTCTGCTTAAAGTGAGACTCAAGGTTAGAGACGCTACTCAACACATCTGCCCCCTCTGTAACGCCTCTGTGAGTGAGGAAGTGCCCTGCTCGGCCTGAGGCTTGCACATTTTTGCCAGGTCTCAGAGTAGCTGACAGAGCAAGCGGTTGAGTGCCTCTCCAGTACAGCAACTGCAAAACCAGGTCAGGAACAGAGCCGACACTTTCCTAACTCTGCAGCGCTCTCATTCCCTTCTGGGTTTGCTTATTGTTTCCAAGGGAAAAAGAACAGGGATTGATAGGAGCACAGGAACTACCATGACTTCTATGTAAATTAAAAGTTATTGTTATCTCTAATATGGCATAAAAGACTCAAAATAGTGAATTCATCCCTAAAAGCTCTCTGCTCCTAAAGAGAAAGAAAAGACAGCTAATATCGTTACTATGGAAGCCTAATTTAATACAAAAAAATATTGAGAGTTGTAGAGCTAGTTTTCTTTTTCACATTGTTTCCCTTTCAAATCCTGCAGGATTACCAAAGTCTCCCCATGAAAAGCTCCCCTCAGCAAACGTAGCTTTTCTACACTACCGGAATAATGAACAAAAAAAGGCAGCCTAGAAAGAGAAATGTTACTCCCTCATGAAGGAACATAGTACAGACACTCAATTCGGTGGTGTTAAGTTGTGCTTAGGTGCGAGATGTCTGTATCAGGGGCTATTAGGGCAGAGTTCTTTGACTGTACAAAGCTGGGATTAATGAGGAACAGCAAGGAGGTGACATTTTACCTCTGTGTGATGCTGCTGAGATCAATAACAGAACAACACGTTCACTCTGGGTGGCCACTGATCTAACAACATGTTGAGAAACTGGAAAGCGCACAGAAAATAGCTGCAAACTAACAAAGAGCACAGAAAAAAACCCCTTTTTTCTGATAGATTTAAAGTATCCAGCCTGTTTCATTTAATTAAAAAAAAAATTAATATACTCCACCCTCATGAAAGTACTTATACTGCATCATAAAGAGCTTTTCAATACAGCGTGAAAACATAGTAAGACTCAGTGGCTGGAACTATTTGTAATTAAAAAAGCTCATATAGGAAACGATACATGATTTTTAATAAAGACAAGGCTTTAACTACTGGCAAAGGTTATCAGGCAAGATGCTAGATTTACCATTTTCCAGTATTTTCCGACCAATACAGGATGTCCCGCCATAAGTATGCCATTGGACTCAACTCAGAGGTAGCTTAAGTTATCCACCATCAGCCCCTTCCCGAGGTTCGCTCAGACTCCAAGCCCTCTCCCTGTACAACAGGGGAATCCCCAAAGGAGCACCACCCAGCTCCGCCTAGCACAAAGCAGAGGGGTAACCAGCACATCTTTGATTTTTGCCAGTCACACCGCAGTGGAACATGGCATCCCCAGGGCAGTTTAATAACGCTTTTCACAGGGAAGCGTCAGTTTGAGAACAGAGACCCAGTGTCGTGGTTTAACCCCCGCCAGCAACTCAGCCCCACGCAGCCGCTCACTCGCTCCCCCCCCACCCAGTGGGATGGGGGAGAGAATCGGAAAAAA
>JAVKLA010000062.1:4450361-4462313 GCA_034782735.1 Sagittarius serpentarius | reverse complement strand
TGCCCAGAGGAGCTGCGGCTGCCCCCTCCCTGGCCATGCCCAAGGCCAGGCTGGACGGGGCTTGGAGCAACCTGGTCTGGTGGGAGGTGTCCCTGCCCGTGGCAGGGGGGTTGGAACTGGGTGGTCTTTAAGGTCCCTTCCAAACCAAACCAGTCTGTGATTCTATGATTTTTTTATTTGAAGTGAGTTGAAAGCAATCAGTAATTCTTTGGCCATCATCACAGCTAATTTACTTTTGATACCCTATTTATCCCAGTTTAATTAACCTTCCCTTCTCTTCTCCATGATCTTCTACTCGCTATCCTTAAATTAGACTGTGAACATTTTGGGACAGAAAACTTACTATGTGTTTATTTTATGCTGTCTTGCAAAATACATACTGAGACTGTAATTTCTAAACAAATGAATTTAAAAAACCACAAACAACTTCCTGGGGCAAATCAGTTATGAAGCTGATAGTCAATACTTCCTTGTGTAAGAAAGTACAGGAGATGGATGTGCAGTCTACAAAGAAGTAAGAAAGAACAAATTTTCTGTGTTTCTTTCTAGTGTTCTGTCTGGACTGTCCGAGAGCAGAGGTAGGCTTTGATTCAGTCAGTTGTGTTAATGTTTGTAAACAACTTTTTTCTCTTGATCTTTGTTTTTGGCCTAATCACAGAATTATTTCACTTTACTACCCCTCCAAAAAAACCCCAAACCAAAAACCCTACAAAACCGGTATTGCTAGAGGCAAACACTCTTACTTATTAAGCTGTTACTCATTTTGTATTGTCAGGGCAAACTGTTCCCTCCCTGTATGTTATGTGAGGGCATTTTTAATTGCAGGTATAATTCAACACAGAATACAAAAGATTTCATTAATTGCTTTCTTTTGATACTGTAGTTTACCTTATTGTTAAATTTGCTATAGTAATAACCTCTATTTTTCTTTTTTTTTTGGAGGGGAAATAACAGGTTTTGCCAAGTGTTAAGAGTTTGCAGTAGATCCAAGCAACTTCATAAAAACTGAGTGCATCTTCTCTGTTATTTTAAAATCATTATGTTTCCTGGTGTGAAGCATCTGTGCATTTATGAGACCCCACATAAATGGGATCAGGTGAATTGTTCTACTCCATCCTATTAAGTATTCTGCATATACCTGTCTATGTCTTATTTTGCATTTTTATTATTTTAATTATCTAGTGTTTGGGATGAGCCATTGAAATGAAAGAGAAGCTCTGCACTAAAGATGACCTGAAAGCATATTAACAAACAATATTTTAAAACCCACAGAATTTGAATATGAATATAGGAGGCACTGGGACATTCAGCAAACACGGGAGCTGAGCAGCTGAAGTATGGTTTTCAAAAAAAATTGAGTAGCTAAGAAATACAAGTACACGTTTAAGAAAATTCAGAGTATCTCATTGCTTTTTTGGGGAAACCAGCTTCTAAATTTGATTGTGTTAAATTAATTTTGAAAATGTTACCTTAGCTTACACCATATAGCTTACATTATAATAGTAAACTTACCTGTATGAGAGCAGACAGCTTAGTCGCAGCATGGGATGATGCACAGAGTTCTTATTCTAGCACAGTCCCTGGGAGTTTGGCCTGGACTAACTGCCAAGACTAACTTTCCAAGACAATCCAGTCCAATCCAAGAGCACCAGTCAGGGGTTATCAACAGGCAGAGATTAGGAGAGGGTTTGGATGCGGCTACCCGTTTTGAGCAATAAGGGAACCTAGGTGTGTAACCAATTAATATGTATAATATGATTGAAATAACCAAGGAGCTGCTAAAGTCCTGTGTACAGACCCCATCAGTTAATATTTAAAATAGGGAAACAATAACTAGACATGATTTAGAGTTTAGAAACTAACTACTAGGCAATGGGGCTTTATGTTTACATCAGAAAAAGTAAGGGATTATGGTCTGGTCAATAAACCTTGAAGAACCGCTTGGAACTGCCAAGATTAGGGAAGAAGTAGGTAAAAGGTAGTTCCTACAGGGGAAGATAGCGACCACCGACTCATTGACCATGTACTCAAATGATACCACCTGCTTGAAGACTATGAAGGCAGAAGACAGAGTCTGAGCACTAATTTACATGAGGAGCGAAGCAGAAAGAACCAATCATTAAGGAAAATAACAATGAATATGTATTAATTAATTGTATAATTATGAGGAGTTTTGTGACGAGGGTGTGCTGTCTTGAGACAGGCACCCATTCATGCGCATCAATGAAATTGCTTTGAAAATACCTCCACTCTGTGTGTTATTGGCTTGCACACCAGGTAAAAGAACCTCATTTGTGGGACAACAGACATATGGATGTGCAGACACAGCCCAGGAATCTTCCTTCAATGCACTTGTCCAGCACAGCAGTGGGGTGTCACGGCAGTTTTAGGGGCCTCACATTGCTAGGACTAGGCTGAGCCCCTGCTTTTTGAGAGGAGTGGGCAGGATATATGCCCCGGCTGACAGATGACCCTGGAGCCTGAGAGATCTGTAGAGGCAGTGCAAAAGCGAGCCTGGCAGTCCTCATCACTGCGTGGCCTCCACCCTTACGTCCCATTCATAAACTGGCCCTATAAACAACAGTTTGTGAACCCCTGGTTTACATGTTCTCCTAATCTAGGACACAGAGGCAAATACAGCTCATCTACAAAGGTGTATGAATAATGCCTTTGCCTGATTAAAATGGAGTTACTAGAATTATCTGTGTGGTGAAGATGTGTATTCTGCCCATGGGAAGTATGACTCGTCCTCAGACACTCCTCTCCTTGGAACCACAAAAACCACATCAATATCTGCACCTTTATGACTTCAAGAATGTATAGATGGTCCTGGTAAGGCAGCAGGGAGTGCTGGGTCTCCACTGTAAACAGGATGAAATACTGCATTTCATGCAAAAAGGGGGTGGAGGATTTACTGGGAACATTTTCCCTCACCCCTGTAGGTCACACAAGTGGGATTCGCTGGTTCCTTTCTTTTTCAGAGCTGCCATGTTCTTTGGATTTCATGGCATGAACATGGCTAGACAACTCATGTCTTTCAGTTCAGCAGAAGCCTTCATTCCAAAGAAGAAAGCAAACATAATTTTCAATCTCTTGATATTTTGTTATTTCAATCATGGCTGTTTTGCCTGCTACCATATTGCTCTGTTTGAATGTGCCATATGTCACTCATAATATAGCAGTGTAAATCCAAGCAGGAAACATTGCTTTGAGCTGACATAATAATAATTATGAAATACTGCTTCTAACCAGATCAGAAGGCTGTGCATATTAGACATCTCAACTTCCTCATAAAGAACATGGAGAGAGTGGTGACAGAGAAGAATACAAAGTTGGCTCAGATAGTCATAGTCATGGAGCCGGAACAGTTAAAAGGAATTAACGGAAGGGAGATAGGTCATCTAATCCAGAACACATCATGGGCCGTAAAGCACCTCCCAATGCCCTCTAACAAATGCCTGGTTTGCAATGAAAGATGAAAAACCTGACTATAATGCACCATGGAAGGAGAACAGGAAAAATGAAGGTCATTGTCAATGACCAAGTTGACAAGGTAGCCCTAAAACAGTGAGAGATTCAATCTTAGTTTCCTTAAATTTGGTTTTCCTTATACACCCAGAGGGAATCCATCACTAGCCCTCAAAACTGCATTTGAAAAAGAGTAAGCTCGTTCCTGGGGAACTGGGAGTTAGCTACCGCTTCCTATCAGGTACTTCTGTTTCTGTACAACCTCCAGTAACTGTGAAATACATAAGGTCTCACAGCCTCCTCTTCACATTGTCTCATTAACAAGATGTACCTGAGACAAATACTGGAAAAGGAAAGTCAAAAAATCCAACCAAAATCTATTATCCAGACAGATTTTTTTTTCTCCTGTTTCACCTAACAGTGACTGTTTTTGTTATTAGCAGTAGCATCAGAGTAGAGCAGTGATTGTTAATGACAACAGCGTTTGGGAAAATCATTTCAACATAAATCTGTATGCAAACTCATGTTTTAAAACTTGGATCACAGCTAAAGTTTGCTTCATACTACTGCACTGTGAACAAAACAGATGCACTGTTGGCTGAGAAAATTGAATAAGGATTAAGTGAATCACACAGTAATGCTGCCCTAGGACTGTGCCTACAAGCTGGAATTAGGGGAAAGCTATAGAAATCTGCCTATACCTTTTATAAATGTACTTTTTTCTGGCCCACAGTTCAGGTTCTCTCTCTATAACCCTAATTTTAGAGATGAAAGACATGATGCAATGGCTGTTTAATATATGAAATGTGATAGCTGAGCTTTGGCAAATGTTGACTGAGGAGTTCTTAACTCCAGGCAAATGTAAGCTGATTCAGTTGTGCTTTGTGCACTGAACTGGGTGAAATCACTTCTTGTACTTCAAGAAGTGGTTGCATGTGGGCAATTCTTCTACTACATGGTTAAGTCATGGTCATTTATTTGTGTGTGAATCCTTAGTGTTACAGGTCTTGAGCCTGCCTACCTGAAAACCAGCACAAATCAGGTAAAAATTCTAGGCATTGCATGTGTGTTCAGTTGTTCTAAGAGATGAGAATATCTAAATGATGATAGGAATGATCTGAAGAGTCCTTTTTTTCATGAAAAGATGGCTTTAGGTAATATAATGGCTGTAATTCTCTCTGTCAGAGTTACTTTATTCAGGTATCTTTAGCCATGTGTAAAGAGACTATGCAAGTGGGATAGATACTGCTTAAAAGCAATGATTATTAGCTAAAATGAACTGAGAACTGGGGTTAGCAACCAACTAAATGCATTATTATGCATTTATGGCAAGGCAGCCATCTGTCAGGAGAGGAAGGTTTAGACCTCCTTGCCTCTTTGCACTGGTCTTCAATGTTCCTAAGTGGCCATCATCTCCCAAGTCTCTGTTTTCCTTTAGGATTTTATACTTTGCCATTTTGGTGCTTTTCATCTTGAATATTTGGGCTACTAATAATCACTGTCTGAACAACTCAACCTCTGTAACTTTACCTTTTTTATCCCGCATGGCTCTGCTCTGCAGACTATTTCACAGCTCTTTCTCATCATTTAGCAGCTTCCTCAGCAGTATGGGCTACGGTTAGATGGCTGGGGCATATCCGAGTTGGGACTTGCTCGTTGGAAAACAAGGACCTGAGCTGTGCAGGAGGGGTTTTACAGAGTGTGCGTCTCATAGGGCTAAATAAGATTTAGAGAAGTGCACCAAAATTATTCTCTGAAAAAAATGAGCTATCTCCCTTCTTCGGAAGGTGTGGTCTGGGTTGGCAATTAAAGCTGCCACTTGACATGGAAGCAAATTACTGTTCACCACTGCTTCGTGGCAGCTGTCTGGGTGCAGCCTCTTATCCCAGTACACAGTTGCAGTAAGTTAAGGTTGGCTGTGCCCCCAGAAAAGTCTTCCTAACAACATATTTGTAACTTCACAAATTTTATTTTTTCTTTTTCATGAGCAATGAACACTGTACTAAGTTTGGGGTAAAAAGAAGAAATAGTAACTATTTTCTGAAAAAAATACTCGGTGTAGAAAAATTTCATGTTCTGTTTTGCTACCTTATCAATATATTAATATGCTTTTCCATTTTACTCGTAAAATCACAGGTAGTTCTTTATACTAAATGGCCTGTAGCAGGTTTTTAATTATACTGCAGTAGCTCAGAAGCAGTACCTCAAATGTAGTCCTATGATTTACTGGTGTAATTATCTACTGAACTGCCTTAAAAACGATGCACTTTTCAGTTTTTTTTTTCCTTAAAAAGAGGTAGTATGTCAAAAGCCAGTCCTTAATGTATGCATTCAGAAAGGAACAAATCTAGCAAAATCTATTCTTTTACTTCAATGTAATTTTCTCTGGAAAACAAAGTCTCTAGTATTTGCGGTTGTTAATCTCTGCAACTCTGCCTCAGCTTTTTATTTCAGTTGTGTGACAATCAGACTGCATATTTTAGTATCAGAAGACCCAAGTCTTTAGGTGACGCAAATGAAAACTCTGTGCAAGGAAATGTAGATGTGGTCACAGCAACATCTTTCCAATCCCTTTACCCAACACCAGTTAGTTATCAGAATAGGCTTTCATGTTACTTCGAGCAATTTAACGCCAGAAACGGCAGTCAACTTGCTCCTAGCCATCTCCTGACTCTTTCCCACTTCTGGCCCACCTGTGATGCTCTTCAGTGATGTTTTGAACAATTTCCTCTAGAAATGACATTCTTACACAGGTTTCTAGTAGAAGGCTACTCCACCTTCAAGCTCAGACCACTGAGAATTAACTGGTTTATACACAGCAGAGTTAGTGAGGCTTGGTTTGTCGGTATGCAGAGATGAGTATGGATTCTTTGGTGTTTTATAACTGCTGAACCCTCAGCAAAATTAACAGAGACTCTCTCCTCTTCATATACCTTTTCTTTTTCTTATAGATGCTTTCACTGTATATTATGTGAGAGAGAAAATTTAGGATTTAATCGGTAATCCAGCTTGTGTTTAAACTGCTAAGAACATAAGAATGACTCCCAGCTCTCTTGACAGTGAAGCTGAAAACTTTGCCTCCTAGGGATGGACTGCCTGTCACATAGGCCAGGGTGAGTTTGTTTACCTTTCAGGTAATTTGAAGTGACTAGTAAATCCATTAGGATGCATTAAACTGTTTCCAGCACCCTCACACTTAGTGCCTTAGAGGCGGCTTTTGATCTGTGTCTTTCCAGCATGTTTACCGTTGGACCACACCTAATTCTCATTCTTGCCTCTTCACAAGTTATCAGCACTACAGGAATCAAATGCAGCTGTTGACAAGGAATTGAAGATTAGCAGCAGGGCTAGTCCTTCTGCCTATAAGAACAAGAATTAACACTTTGATGAGCGCTTAGGCAATGATTTTATGAGCCCCTGAGCTGACCTAATGACCTCCATAATGATGAGGTCCTCCTGGATTCCTACTCTTCCTGCTGAGAATGGTTCTGCCACGTGCTTGAACATTTCTGTTTAAATCAAGACACCTTAAGTTACCAGTGCAATGTTGGACATATATTTGTTTGTCCAAACTCTCCTAGCTCCCTAGAGTCACACATTTGGTGTGACCAAATCCTTTGAGATGCCTACCTCTTGGCTGTGAGCGGTCAACATGTCAGTCAGTGACAGGAGTGTTACAGGCCAAGAGACAAAAAAGCAACAAACAAACCAAGCTTTTGTTTCTCGAGGAAACTATGTTCAGATTTTTGTGACCTTAGAGGTCATTTCAAGGTTGTAATTCTCCTTGTGTCAAACCTGGCTTACAGAAGCCACACCTCTCCTCGTAGCGGGTGGTTGTTGCCTACCTGTGTTGCAACCTACTGCATTCCTTGGCTGTGCCAGTAAAACCACTGTAAGTCCGTACTCTAAACTTACCACTTGGGAGGTTTGTTCCTTGTTTTTCTGAACATGGATCACGTAACTGCTCTGGTTTAGCAGAACTCTACAAATAGTAGTGCTGGCATAATTTCAGGAGCAAATAAACGACGGAGAGGAATGACTGGAGAAAATGTAACCTTAATCTACACATTATTTCATCCCAGGTTTTGTTCAGAATCTCATTTCTTTTAAAAATCCATCCAGAATAAAATGTAAAATAGGACATCTCCTTTTGTCTGTGTTTTGGTTACAATGAAACTAGCCAAAGTGGTACGGGGAGAGAAAAGAGTTCATGAGCTCATAAAGATCTTTAATTGTCACTTTAGTTCTGTTTTTCTGCAGATGGCGTACCCTTTCAGCTTTCAGTTTAATGCTATGTGTATAGTATGGATCCATGCTTTTAATTAACTTCTGTTTAGTAAATAGATATTCAGACATGGTTTAACACTGCAATTAGAAGACTAGGGTTAGGTTTGAGCCCTACTGTGCTAATTAAAATACTTTTGAGATCTGTTGTTCATGCATTAAAATGTCAAGCGATTGACAACCCATAAGTGAAAAATTGATCCAATTATCAAGCTAGCCAAAATGTGCTCCTTTTTTTTCTCTTTTTCAAGAGTTAAGATTTATTATGGCCATTAGAAATACAGATGTTTATATGTCTGTGTCTTGGAATTCATTTAACTTTGCTGTTCGTTAATGTTGTTCTGCTTGCTATAAGACAGAATTATCAATGGCTCCTTCAGTGGAAGAAACTGCTGAACCTCTTTCAACTGAAATTTTAATCTGGAAACAAACGACTGGAACTTCACACATTAAGGGTGTGGGGGCATCAGCAACCTCCTACAACTGTTCTACTGGAACTGAGAAAATCTTACTGAATGCTCCAAATGTATAAGGATCCACCATGGAGTTGTGTACCGTAGAAGTCTAAACAGCTAGAAAAGAGAAACAGTGAAGAATAATTGTGAACAATATCCAGACATGCTTTTTAAAGTGAATTATTTGGAAATGTGTGATAATCTAGCAAGTCCTAAACAAGTTTATCATAGACACATCATTTTATAGTTACTTTTTAAAACTTATCATGATCCATTTTAGAAGCAATTAGGTCTTCTGTAACCATTATGAAAGTGAGCACTCTCTGGCAGCCTTGCTGCTCAAATGGTGGGATTCTTTAAATTCAGATTTCCAGCCTATCTGCATTCATGTTCCTATAATACTGATTTGTTCCTCTACCATTAGGACTCCTTTTTACTTCACTTTAAGTAGTCCCTAGCACTTTGATGGAATGCTGTTGTGTCCTATCGCAGCTGTAACTCAGCTAGATTAAACTAGCCAAATTGTTTTTGTCAGTTCCTGTAAGACAGGCTCTCTGTCTACAGATCAGCCCATTAGCACTTCTCAGCACTTATTCCAGCTTTACTTAATCTTTCATGGACACGTATGGCCAGAATTGTACGCAGCTTGAGATATTTCATATGAAGGCTCATCGGTACCCTATAGAATGGAAATAATCTCTCTCTCTACTGGAAATGCCTCATCAGAAGCATCCTTGGATCACATTTGCCTTTTTAATGACTGCAATACCCTGGTGACTCACAGTCATCCCCCATGATTAACTAGGTTATGCAGGTCTTTCTCTTCCTCATTCTATCTAATTGATGGATTTGAAGTTGAGTTTATAGCAGAATTTTACATTACTGGTTCTCAGAAGCATGGCTATGCATTTTATACTATTGAATTTTGTACTATTGAATGTCATCAAAAATGAATTCCATCTGTTTTTATTTGCTTGCTTTTTGTGTTCGCTTTCAATAAACACTGAGCAAACAACTGAATCTGCCTGACTGCTTTCAAATTGGGACTTTCAATGAGTACTTTTGCATTCCCCCTTGCTAATATACATATATATGTCTGCTAACAGAGCTTGTTTGCTCAGCTAATCAGGGAATGGCAATAACAGTCTGCATCATTGACCCAGTCATTAGCCAAGATGCTTCAAACTTAGTAAGTTCTGGAGATGCTGAGACTTACTGTGAGCTCCAGCCCGGCCGCAACAGTCAATAATAAAGTTCTCATTGTCTCTAGTGAAATTGGAAGCGAACTTTTTGCATTTTAATTATGTTATTTTTCTTCTGTTTTTGGGATCCACTGTGAGCATTTTTGCTGTGTATCAGTCACGTAGAATTATCTGCTGCCCTGGATAGCAGGCATTGTCCTGGATTATCTGTATGGCTTTATACAGCAAATTGCCAGTACTGTTGGTTGTGTCACTGCTTCAGTGTTTAGAAACAGTTCGTGCTTTACAGAGCAATGTTGCACTTCAATATTTCTTTCTTATGCTTCTTTACAAAACAATAAGAGTTTGGCCAGAAAGTGTGTGAATACAACTAATTCATTCTTTATTCTGCTGTAAATAATATGTTCACTGTAAAGGCTGTTTTTGTATAATTCAAACATTTTTGCTGTGGGAAAACATAATTTTGTGGAGTGTCCAAGTTTTTTATTTTACACAGTAAAACTAGCAAGTGTTTCAGACAGGTTGCCATAACTACTGATAGATGATAATGACCTTTGGCTCCTGGATGGTCTAGATCAGTGAACTAATTTCTCCAAAAGCCTATCCCCAAAGTACCATATACTTTAAACCACACTAAAATATTCTGCACATCTGTCAAAAGTTTACTTTTTTTTTTTTAAATTGTTAAAAGGCAACAAAAATCTCTGGAACTAACAATCCAAAATAACCCAAATCCTAAGTGTCTTTTTCCTTCAGTAATTGCTTTTGACTATGGAGCAGGAACTTGAAATTTGGAATGAATATCCATTTGCACTAATGTATCTTTGACCATTTCCATAAATATATGGGCAAGACATAATCTTTACAGAATCACACTGTGCTCAAAGCACAGGTTTCACACAGGCTTGAGCCCTTGAAGGTTTTCTCCCGATCAGACAGGCTTAACTTCAGAAACTACCGATGGTGATCAAACTGTACCTGTGTCCTCCACACACAGTGACTGAACACGTGACGAACCTGTGATTAAAGGTAAGCATTTCCTACCCCTTTTGTCCTCAGTTGTGCAGGTATGGCAATTGGAAACAAGATGTTGTTTATGTAGGTCCTTAGTGACTTTTCTTCTGCTTTATTTTTTGCCTTTTTTTTCCTCTTCTTTTTATCTTTTCTATAGAAAGCTTCTCTCTGGCCCTAATTGGGAAGAGATGCTCTGAAGCTTTGCTGGGATAAATAGGAAGCGGAGACAAGGGAGATGATGCTAGAAGTGCAGGAGAGAAATCTGGACAAGAAAAGAGGAAATGTTGGGTGTAGAAATAGATGGAAGATGGTACGTGTATAAAGAAAGAGATTAAGGTGGGATGGTGAGGATAGAAAGCTGGGGAGATGGTCTGTTTGACTGGGTGAAAACATTGGGTTTGGAGGAGAAACGGTGTGTTGGGGTAGAAGGCAGATATGCAGGCAGCAGACGTGGAGAAGAGGGTAAGACTTTGCCCTTGACAGCAGTTCGTTGTAAGTGAAAGTAGTTTTCTTTTCCCAGTGGATGTTTTCTTCAGATGATAGAGTCAGGATCTGTTGGCAGTGAATTCTCCCTTTAGTCTGTGTCAATGATCCTGGCACAGTTTTGTGGGAGAAAGTCCTTGATTCTTTTCTTGGATAAAATTTCTTTGATTTCTAAGAAGATTAATTTTAGTTCTTCAGAAAACTGTGAAGATTCTCTGCTGTGGTTGAAATTCATCCTGATTGATTTTAATTGTTTAAGAGTGATCCATACAGTCTATGCAGGAATACGTATTAGGGAGACTTTTTTTTTTTAATTAGTCTTTCTGAGTTCAGACACTTAACCCAGAAATCTAACCTAGACTAAAATAGGCATTAAAGGCCATGTTTACAGAGCTGGATGGATTCACAGAAGGTCCCGGGGAGCCACATTTCGTACTGACTCATCTCTGTGACAGAACATGAATCAATAGTCTGTTCAGTTTCCCTCTCCAGCTGAGTCAAATGTAGAAAATAAAATATTCTCCATAGCAGAAATCATTCTCCATAGCGGAAATCCCTTTTTTTTTCCTCTCCTTTGTCCTGTTCTAGTTTCATAGCCAACAGAGTCCAAGGAGTTGAGTCTTCATCCCTAATTATGTTTTTTATAATAGCAAGTGAGTCTTTGACACCAAGCTTTTCACGAAATGCTAAGAGTATTTAGGTTTGGGGATGACTTTTTTTCTCCCTTTTTTTCTAGCTTTGAGTCCTGGATTCTGGTTTGTGGAGGTATTATTCAGAGCTGCAACTGAATCAATGAGGTTGCTTTTTAAGCTACAGACATTAATACTATGACAGACTATAAAAATCACGTGTGATAATGACAGAAGAGGGAGAAGAAGGGAGAACAGATACTCTCAGTATCCCCACTGTCTCAGAGGCCTAAAATCAGGAGACAGTTCTGGGTTTCACAGGTGCCAGTTAAGAGTCCCTGTGAGAGGCTGAAAGGGTGAACGTCCCCAACACTGCGGTGGGGCAAGTTCTGCCCAAGGACTCCCTCCGCACAACCA
>JAVKLA010000062.1:4430166-4450261 GCA_034782735.1 Sagittarius serpentarius | reverse complement strand
CTTCCCGCCGTGCGGCCCCAGGGACTGCCGGGCCCTCCGCGACCCCTCCCGGCTCTCTCCAGCGCCGGTCGTGGCAGTCCCTAAAATAGATTTCTGCCAATCAGCTGCTGCGTTGCCCTTTCCTTTGACTATGAAAAGGGACAAGCAAGCAAACAAAACCCCAAACCCCAGCCTTTTAATTTATGCAGGAAAGGTAGGTGTTTAAAAATTCTCAGGGATCCCAGATCCGCGTGTCCGAGAAGAAAAGGACGTACTCTGCCTGCCCCTGAAGTGTGCATTCCAACCTGCTGGGCCGCACTGGTATCAGCTCCTGCCTTGCTTGCATTTTATGAAGGTAAATTAATTACAGCAATGTTTACTGGAGCATTTAAAAACTGTAATAAGTGCAACAGAAAAACTCATGAGGAATTTACTATTTCTGTCTTCAGAAATAAAGTTTGAGTACTGGGTGGTAAATAAGTCGTAGGGTGAAAGAATGGGGAGAAAACAAAACCATTGAAGTAAAAGCCTCACAAGGTAAATACTGTTTCTCTGAGCGCTGTGTAGAGCGATCTGTGGAAAAATACTTGGTCATCCTGTCCCTTAAAGACTGCATGATGATGGATCTGTACTAGAAATCTATGCTGATCAACAGCATACAAGGGCTTAAGTAAAGGTTGTTCCAACAGTCTCAGTTCGGACAAATACGGGGGAGAAAGTCTGGTTATTCGAAGAGCAGGCTATTGAGGAGAAAAAGGTAAACCTAAGCAACTGCTTAGATTTCTGTGATTTTACATTGCCTATTACAAAGCCTACCCATCTTTAGATGCTCCATTTTTCATCTGGGATATCAGGTCACCATATAATTTTAATATATATTTATGAGCTAGTATGTCTTTATTTTAAAAAGCTCATTGCTAAAAATGTGAGAAAACTGAGTTGGAACAGCTGTTTCAACCTACTGTAGTTATTTCTGAAATATATGCCTAACTCCTTGTTACCGTTACCATTTAACGCTCTGTTGTAATGATCACAATCGCTGTGCCCGTTCCCGTATGTTGCATTGCTCATATGTTCAGCCTCATCTCTTCCGCAGTTTCTGCAGAGTGTGCGGAAAGCCTGCAACCACAGCCAAAGCCCTCTGGCCCTCAAACCTGGGTCTCTGCCTGACTGGTATTTTGGCAGCTCCATGTTGGCTCTGTTGCTTGGACTGTCCTGATGCTCCTCATTGCTCTGAGTCAATGTGAAAAGCAGCTCGGAGGTCGTGGTTTGTCCACACAAAATCAGTGAGGCAAAGCCCACTCATTCTGCTGAATTAAACTACTTGCGGTTGGCCTTTCCCGCTGCCCAGAGCCCAAACCAGTCAGAACAGAAAACTGCTGTCATTCAGCGCTCTGTCCTGGCTTGCTTTTTGCCCACTAAAGCTGGGACTCTCTCAAGCAATGATTGTCACTACTGGAAGTAACATAATTTCACACTGGGTGAATCCATGTCCTCCAAAAATACTTTTTTTTAAATGAAGACTTGTTATTTCAAATCACACATAGAGGCATATAAATGTGTGTCTGTCTACTATCTATCTAGTATTTTTAACGCCTTGAATTTCTTCTTTTGAAAGACCGTAGGTTATCCCTGGTAATAAGAGGTAGAGCACTAGTGTTCTGTTTGCCACTAGAATAACACCAGCTCTAGAGACAGGCAAAACATATATTAAGATTTGCACGCCACTTTGTGTTACTCGATCCCAAAGCTCAAGATCAGCTGCTGAAATGTAGGTCCCCATGAATGCGGTGGGCTGTGGTCCTTTATAGTGGGACTGGGCATTGCCCTGGTGTGTTACCAGCCGAAGTACAGCCAACTAATGAGACGGGTGTCAGGAGAGGAAAATACAAACAAGAGAGATGGATTTTATTTATCATTTCCACCCCCACCCCCCCCAAGTAAAGCAAGCCTTTACTGGCAGTTCGCTGGTATTCTTCCATCCTCTTGTCTGTCAGTCTGACTGTGGTATTCAATGTTACTGATTGTCCAAGGTGAAAACTGGAAAGCTGAAAATATAGCTCCTAGTTGGTATAATGGGCAGAAAGTAATTTTGAAATTCCTATTCAGTGCTTCAGGCAGAAGAATGATTCTGCTGTCCCTTGCCATCCCCTTTGCCTGTCACTTGTACCAGGTTAATCAATGACTCCTTCCTTTTGAATCTATAACTCAACTTGTGTAAGTAGGTATAAATGCATGCCTCTGTCAGACAAATGAACCGGACCAAGGGTGGAGACCATGGGGAGACCAAGTGACTCTCCAGAACTTAATTGCCATTCACTTTTTGTTTCTACAATATTTTTTCCCAGAAGCAGGGGGGAAGAGAAGCTCCCTAGCCAAAGGCAATCTTTTCTTAATAAGCACAGCATATAAATATAGAAAACCCATTTTTTTTTTCTCGGACCTGTTAATTATTCCAACATATGCTTTCATAGAATAACAGTGCACTTGATGAGCCAGCCCATGTCATCCTGTTGCTATAGAAATTGCTAAGTATAAGCCTCCTGGCAGTGTAATAAGTTTAGCTCCCTTTAGCTTTCAGGGAAAGGGCAGAATAGAGCACTTCTGGTTTGCGTTTTTTATTTAAACGATTCCAGATTTGTAGACACAGATGTGTAGTTCCTCATCGAGACAGCACAGCCTTTGGTGGACAGTTGTTGTTTGGAGGGCTGCCTGCACACAGCTCCTGCTCGACGCTGCAGCCCAGAGCAGCCACAGCTCTGCCTGGGGTTGGTGTCTATGATCCCAAGCAGAAAATAAAGCCATCAAGGACCAGGGAGGCACAGACACTTGTTTAACACATCAAGAACCCCGCATCAGCCCGTGCTTGAGCTTTACACCATGAACCCAAAGTCGCTGGTGGGGCCCTGAATAGCTGCTTGATTTTCCAGTGGTCTTGGGTGGTGACTGGTTCCACAGTTCTCCCAGTGCTGTGGTGAGATGGTTGCACCACAACCTAGCATCAGGGTCTTAATGCAAAGTGTCCTTATGTACGAGTTTTGGCACAGATGCAAAGAGAGGGAGAAATAACGGCATCTTATGCCAATCCCATTACTTGACTGGGCAGCTAGAGTTTTTTGTGTGACTCTGCAAACTCCCGTTCCACGGATGGGATTGGAGTATTTTAGGCTCCATTATTCCACACTTACCCTTAATATTAGGTTCTTGATTAACTGAAATGAATCAAAGTTGAGGCGACGACTGTATTATCTCAGTCAGCACTGATGGTTTTTTGTGTTTATGCCACAACACTTATTTTGTGTGCTTTTATATGAATTTCAGAGTACTAGTTAAAGTATTGAATTTATTTTCTATTTTTATAGATGTGTTTGAAAAGAACTTTCAGAGCAGCGTATGTACAAGAGCACATCTTCATACACAGGATGAAGTGTGTAAGATTACAGAACTGTTGACATTGTAGAAAGCAGTATTGTAACAAATTGCACGTAAGCCACAATTTTAAATGTAGACACAATCTTAGAAGGTTTCTCAATTACATTCCCAAAACTTACGCTGCTACGTATATATTGCATAGGTTGTATTGCTACTTAGTAACTATAGAAGTATTGCAAGAATTTCACAGAAGTCCTGTGATCTTCTGTGGCAAGCACAGCTAATGAATTACTGAAGTTCATTAATAGAAGCCCATGTGAAGTATGCAGGGTAAGGCAGGAGGTTAGGTGGTGGAGATGGGTGTGATCTAGTCTAGAAGCTCTTCCTTAGTAGCGAATGAAAAAAAAAGATAACCTTCAAAGTTATTCTTAATTTGGACTCCATTTATTGATCTTGGTAATGTGGAATGGAGATTTTCCAAACACTCTACCTTTCATGTTAGAAAAAATTAGATTCCTTTGACACAGTCTTTTTACCTCTTCCTTTTCCTGTCCATCTTTCTTTGCACTTAAATTAAAAATTTGAAATCACTGTGAGATGGAGACCAACAATGTTTAAAACAGTATTCTTCATCTTTGGGACAGTATCAGTTTCCAGTATTAGCTTCTTCGAAAAAAAAACCCTGCTACAAATAAGTATAAAAGCTTCTTGTTTGTGCAGTAGCCCAAACTCCATTGCTTCAGAGTAGCAAAGTACTTCCAGTGTCAGGTTTTTGATCTTGAAGTTATTTTTGTGTTTGACAAGGGATGTAAGGCCAAGGATAGAGAAACCCTAGAGAACACAAAAAGCTTTTCATTTCAACTTTATTTGAACTGGGTTTGGAATAGGATGTATTTCTTGCTGTGTGCTTTTCTTATTATGCTCCTTGCACAATACAGGGCTCATGCCAAGTGGGATCGTATGCACTTCTCAAATAGAAATAAAAAATTGGATGGGAATTAGATTCTCTCAGCTTTTGCCAGGTCTCACATTTATTCTGCTACTCCTGCAGTATTCTAGTTCCTTCTGGTTTTGACTGATTTGATTCAAAACAAAGCAAAACAAAACAAAACCACCCCCTCTTTTCTCTTTGTTTAAATTTTTTCACTTTTAAAGGTAGTCTTGCTGAAAAAATGCTTACTGTTAAGATTCCTTGCTAGAAGATGGGAACTATTTGCAACTGAGAAACTTTGAATAACATGTGTTTGCCCTTAGTGAAATAACCTGTAGAGAAGTGGGAGCTCAAGTGAAAAACTTTATTCATGATCAGATGCACATTTTACTCCTGCTTTATTTTCTAATTAGATTATTGATTATAGAAAAGTAGATTTCATGGTTGTCCAGTCCCTTAAACTACCGTGTGTCTTCCTACAGTCTGTGGCACCTACGTGAGGTACTTTGGCGTCTTTAAATATACCAGACATAAGCAACCGTCAGGGTCCAGCGCCAGCTTCAGCAGTGCATGGTCCGCTCTGCGTGGCCCTGTGAGGAGCAGATAAGCTTTGAGTGCAAGATGCTGAATGTTACAGGAACTCAAATCCAAGCTGAGCCTGGGAACCGCAGTTCTTTTAGTGTAAGTACCCGTGATTCCGATAAGTATAAAAGTATCTTGGGACTTTAATTTAAATCAGACTAATTGAAACAAATTAATACTAGTTTCCTTTGCTATGTTTTATATGGTTTAATCTATGTGCAGAATGTTGAAAGCAATTACTATTAGGGGATGCATCTAGAAGAGCATGCACTAGGGTACTTCAGATTTCTGTAAAAGATGATCTTTACTTATGATAAATTTTACACTCCTTATAAGTAAAAGCCTGTATTCTGCTTTCCTCACAGAGACCAATCAGTTATCATGATCCTTGAGTTGTGGGTAAGATATTTAATCTTGCTCAATTACCCTCTATAAAAAGTAGAAAACTGTTCAATGATTGGACTTTTTTAGCACAGACTAAGGCCCAAAGCCTGTGGGTTGTTTGCTCCATGGTGACCACATAGAGCCTGTGTTTTTCTGTACATGGCTCATAAGCCACAAAGGTTGTCTCTGAGAAAGAACAATGAAGAAACAAACCCTGAGAAAGCAAAGTCCTCCAGGAACAGATGATTTAAACAGTGTTGTGGCCACTTCGACCAGCTGGTGACCAGCTGAGATCCCACATTCATTATGAATTCAAGCTGAAACTCTTGTTTTTAAACAGCCCCTTCATCAAGTAAAAGTCAGGGGGAAAAAAGACTTCAGTCTTCTGCTTTAAAGCAACAGTTTTCCATTTTTTAGGGGAATGCAGGTGTATGCATGTGTGTGCATGTGACAGAGATGGAAAATGTCATTTATAGTTTTATGAAAGTTTCTAAAGTTTAACTGCTTTTTTGATCCTTTTACCTTAAAAAGCAATGTGCGTTCCAAATCTTGTTTGTGTGTTGTACACTTTTCTTGAAAGAAGCTGTTCTGATGATGGTGACGAAAAGGCTAGATAAGGAGAGACATAATAATGAGTAATAAATGTGATATCTAAGGAGCAAACTTTCTAAAATGCCACTTCTGAAGATGTGCTTCTTTAAGCCAAAGTCAGGATCTTCATTGTGACACTTATATTAGAAAGCTGCAGCACTTAGCTCAAGTATACATAGGACTTGGGAGCGCTTACTACTTTCTCCATGTAGATTGACATACTTTATTACTGGAATATTCCTTGTAATGCCACCTTTATGTGGAACATTAATAATTTAAGCCTATGTATGTTCTAGTTCAGTCTTTAAATTTAATCTCAAAATACAAGGAACAGACATACAAGAAATGGTACAAGGAATCTCACTGCAAGTTCACAAGCCACATGGCTTGGTTTCCAACAAATCTGCCCTTATTCCACATGCAGGGAGACACTAGAAAATTCCTTTCTTAAAATTTTAGTCCTTGAGATGAGGTGGGTTTTGCCTTGAGGCAGCATGTTAGTCATAGAAAGGGTCTGCACCCCAAAACTCAAATCTTGCAAGCTGCTGCTTTGTTTTTGTCATGGTGAATGTGATTTGCTTGCTTTCTTCAATACCTGTGAGCATTTTGCTATTTATATCTTGCTGGACCTAAGAAAGTTTCAAGTTTTGCAAACTCCCGTGAACCTGACACCTGTTATCTGGAAATAAGCATACTGGTCAAGAGCAAAGAAACACAAATTACCCAGCTGAACAAGACCTGGTGAATGTGATCAGGAGATCTAGATTTGAAGGACAGAGCTCATATTTCCTTGTCCAAAGACTGAACTGTGTGTTTCCATTGGCAACATAATGACATTCAGTGGCTGATCATCAGCAAGTATCTATCTCCTCCTTGTGGGAATTTGTATTTTTTCCATTCCATTGGTCTACAACTCCTATAGCTGCAACTTCGTCTATTGTAAATTTAACCTCTTTGTAAGTCTGTCAACTACACATACAGATAACTTGATGTTTACTATTCAGTTTTTATTTATTTTAATATTTATGTTCAGTAGCTGTTAATTGCCAAGTAGCTCACGAGTTTCCATATAAACTAACACAATAATTGATGTTTACAGCAGTCTGTCACATGGAAAAGACGATGTTTTACAAATCTAAAATAATTTGTATAATTTGCAATTTGACCTTGCCATTTAAGTATCCTTTTATGAATTTTATCAGTAGAAACGGTATTATGCTATATGTGCTTCACAGGAATAATGGGCAACCTCCATAGGAGCTTCTTTAATTGCTGATAAGCAGGGCTGAAGAAAAGCACAGCATACAATTCCGGGGGAAATCCCAAAGGCTGTCTTGTACCATTTAATAGCAGTTTAATGGGTAATGCTTGTGATACCTTACTGGTGATACTGCAATGACCTAAGAAGTTCTTCCAAAGTCAGAAGAAATTCTCTCTCTAGATGCTGGGTTTTTTCTGAGAATATGAAGTTGTTTAGTACCGGTTGCTGGCACTATTAACAACATTTGTTACTATCTTTTTCGTGATGACTGGCACCTGAGCGAATCAACTCATACAATGAGAGGGTGATGTATTAAAATAGGGAATTGTCATGCTGCAGATTGCTGTCTAGAGTTATTGAGTGGGATTTTGAGCTCTGTAAGCATGAAAGCTGTCTTTAGGGCTCCTAATTATTCTGCATTTTTCCAAGTTCAAATGATTGCACCAATAAGCAAGGTGGTATAGGGACTCCTGAGCAGATATAGCAAAGTGTTTGCTTCAAATGGCAGAGAAATCATTTTCAGAAGTTAGTGATAGCTAGTCATGTGGAATAGCAAGCCATCCGTTGGTGAACAGTCAATGTCAAATTTAACACATTATTTCTCAGAAGTTCCTTTGTTTATGGTATTGAAGGCTACAGCCATAGCTTTTCCAAAGCAGCTGCCTGAAAGACTAGAAGCCCTGGTTGCCCTTTGATTTTGCATGACACAAAATCTACACACTATGGTTTTCACTTTAGAAAGCTTAAATTACTGACATTTTATCAGCTTTAAAAAGATCTTAAAGCTTAAGTTTTGCCAATTTCTTTTAGAGACAGTTTCTCAGCAGTTTCTTTTCTTAACAGAAAGAAAGACACAATGACCTTTCTGCTTAACTATTTGGGACAAAGTCAATTTGTGTTCCGTCTCCTGCAAGTGTAATTGAATGATCACTAGCCTGAACTCCAAGTTACATAATTGTAATTAATTATATCACAGTGGACCTGCAGTTCTGCTTCTCAGTCCTCCCTTATGCCCTTCTCAAACTGGGACCACACTAACAGACAAATGATACCCTGGACTTCTAAATTCAAAGCCTAAAGGTCAGTTTCTCTCAATAATAGTAAAGATCATACAGCAACTTTCAAGGATCAGCTTCTTCCTGCCATTTTTTAGGTGCATTATTTCTTTGCTGAAGCTGCATTAACACCAACTATAGTCCAGTGCTGGAAAGCAGAAGAAGCCTTTGAGAAATCCTGACAGGACAGCATGAAGAGAAAGCATAAGCGACACTCAAGTAGAAAGCTGATGTGGGAAATTCTGACTGATGCCTGAACGTGACTGATAAGCAGATGAAAGGCAGGAGGAACAATGTCAGCTGATGCTTAAAATAGCCCGGAGAAAATGAGAGAAGAGTAGGATCTGTTGAGGATGGGTCAACGCTTTGATAGCATTTCTAAATCAATGTCACAGACTCCTGTTGGCAGTACAGCAAAGGACTTCAGAAGTCACAGAAGTCAGGTTTCCTGTTAAGCCAGCTTGTGAGTTTCCTCATTATTAATCAAGGCTCATTTTGAAGCAAAAGATAGGCTGGTATGGACTAACCCCTGTATTTTTCCGGCTTTGACATCTGGTAGTATGTTCACCCTTAAGCAGGAGGCATACTCACTGCCAGTTTAGATCCACTGTTTTCTATCCACTCCTGAATTACTGTAAGTCATTTACACAGGTCGGTTTTTTACAGCTCACATAGCAGTTCTCAGAGGCAATGGAAACTCCGTAGCTTGTGAAGCATCACTGGAAAAAAGAAATACTTTTATATTTCTTTCAGACATCAAAGACTAGCTATTAGTGTTTGATGAATGATGAACATTCATATGGATAACTTAGGATTTCATGACTCACAACACCTCAAAGGATAGCACTACAGTTTCCATTGTACTGCCTACAATAAAAATAGACTACCTTTTAAGTTAAAGCACAGGACATTCTGATTTTGTAAAAACATAATGACATATTGTCAGGAAGGTTCCTCCTTAGGCTATTGTGACTTTATTGAGTCAGTGGGCTTCCTCCTGGTTTACACAGTGATAAAAAAAACTGGCCAAGAATTTTTATACGTTTGTGATAAACACCTTTGTTTCCTGTATATGTAAGTGTAAAAGTATGAAGGGTTTGAAATGACCTTGAAGACATACATTCCTTCCTTTTACACAGAGCTCATGCTGTATGGCAAGCATGCACGAGCACAAGCCAGGAAGGTACTTATAATATAAAGGAACACGATTATCTCCCAGATACTGCACTCCTAAGGAACTGCTCAGTACCTGTGAAATACGGAGCTGAATCCTCACAGGGAGCGTGGAGAGGGCAACTCCTGCACATTGTCCTCCCTGATGGGCAGCGCTTACCTGGTGACGGTAGGTACGACACCAGTGTCCTTCCTCACTGCATCCGTGCTGCCCTGCTGCTCAGAGGCTCCCTAGAGAGAACAGTCTCTGCCCAACATGCAGTTAGGCAAAACCTGTTTCTCCTCCTACTGAAGTGCGTGGGTTATCTTTTTTGCATGCTTCAACCTGCCATGCTCTGGCTGTCCCCAGGAAGCATCTTCCCTGGGAGAGTCTCCTTCCCCAGCCCAAATCTTCAGCCCAGTCGCGGTCAAAATCTCCCTCAACGTTACCTCTTTTCTTTTTTTCTCTTCCCTCCCCTGCCCTGGGTATCAGAGGTGCACTTTCACTTGTGTGTCTCGTTTGGGCTCTGCTTCGTTTCTAAATCAGTTAGGGTGGCTACAGAGAAGTAGTTTTGGGCTAAGCATGGGGGACTTCAAGATCTTGTGAAACTCTAAGGATAACCTCCAACCACTTACCACATCCTTATCTGTCCTCTTGCAGTGATGAACCCTATAACATTTAGAGTTTGTAGATAGGTAGGCTGTCAGGTAGGAAGGATTTTCTATGAAGGAAAACCTGAATCCCTCGCAAAGAGGGGGGTTCTGGATGCAGAGGAAACAGGCGAAGAAATGTTGGTGGGAGGACTATTCTGGTTCATTCATTGGGACAGCATGGTGCAGGATGGTGTCAGAAGAATTTAGGGGCAGGGTATGACACTCTGTTCAAGCTGGTGGGAGGCTCTAAAGCTGCTGCTCTGTAGACAAACTCTTTTGAAATACCCCGGCATATGAGGGCAGATCTAGCTCCCCCAAGATCAAAGAGAAGACTGTTACGGCAATCTCTGGACTGTAGACCATGCTCATACTGGTCCATATCAAGTATAGGCATGTTTCTCCAACAGCAAGCTTAGGAAAAGCCAAACATTTCAATAATCTAAAAATTTAGTAGATATATCTGAATAAAACAGGAATGGAACAAAGGTTTGGAGTTACTAAACACGGTGTGTTGGATGGCTGCATGGTAGGTTCTTTGCGGGCTGTTAACAGCAGCTTCACAAAAAAGCCTTGGGCAGTTATGGTGCCTGAGGAATTAGATTTGGAAGAAAACCCGAGAAATTTGGCTTTGTTGGAATAAGTTTGCATCAGTGTTCAACACAGAATAGAACACAGTGTAATTTGGCAGAAGCACAGCACTATGCATTTTATTTCAGGACATTTCATTGTATGTCTGTGACAATTTAAATATAAAAGCTACGTATTTTTGGAGGGGACTTAAAAGCTAATGTTGAGAATTTGGGACAATGTTTTGTGCTTTCATGGTTGATCTTGAATGCATTTATGTTCATATCTAGCTCATTCTTTTTCATGTGCATAGTGTCTCTTTACTCGATCAGCAAGATTAGACCTTTATAATTTCAGAGAAATACAATGATAGAAATGTATATCTTGCTGTTTCTTACTATGTGTTTCAAGAGCTATGAAATACTGTATTGAACTACAATATTGCAGATAATAGTACAAAATGAGCTATCTAGATTGGTTAAATCTAGCTTTCTAAATCTGTCCTCTCAGATAAAAAGCTTTATATCTAAAGTGACAAGCCTGAGGTATGTTTTATTGTTATAAAACCTAGTTTAATAACATGTAAAGCTCTAATATTTCTTTTCAATCTCAGTAACTTTAAATTTAAATTATTTTAAATGCCTTGTTTACTGATGAAAAATCTTTATATTCAAATCGCTTTAAAGAATTCATGGACTATATCCTTACATTTGACGCAATGACACACGCTGTGGAAAAGCGGTTCACAACTTTCACATTAATCCTCTTTGTATCTTACTTAAAAGACTGACTTACCTGAAATTTAACAGATTGTTCCTTATCCAAACCAATGAAAAAATTGCATCTAAATTTAGTACCTCACCTGAACAGGTTATTTATATCTTCTGTTTGAAGAGCTGGCTATTTAATTTCCTTCATCTTTAAATGGTATCTGGTATTAAATAATTCCTGCATGTTGACATGGCATGGATAAAGTCCTGCAGGTGGAGGCAGTGTTTTGAAGGGATGTGAACACATGCCTATGGTGCTGTGACTTTAATATCTTTGATGTAATTTACGAAATGCTATAGAGTCATCCCCTGGGTCTAGCAAATGTGGACTGCATATAGGATGCTCAGCCTGATGGGGACCCGATTTGATCAGGTACAGGGGAGTCTTAGTAACACAACTTTACAGAGAGCCCTGCTCGAGGCTCAGTCATTAGCAGGCTTGGACATTACGCAGTCTTTGAGTGGCGCATATTGAAAGCGTGGCTCTAGGTACTTGGGTACGTATACCTGGGTAAACTAATTATCTGGAAGGTAGCTGAAATTGAAGCTTGTTTGGCTCAGAATAGCATCTGAAAATTAATATGTGAGAAGTTCACTGATTAAAGTAGACTTTGATTAAAATGAAGTGAGACACTACTGAAGCATGAATTATTTGTGTCACTATAAATGCAGAGACTTAATGTAGAATTGGCTGTGTAATGAAGAAAGTTGCTAATAAAAGCTGTACATTTTGGGATGATATTCCGCACTTTAAAAAGTTCCCAACCCACTGATTCTAGTCCAGGGAATGATTTCATATTACTGCCACAGCCTGTGTTATCAGAAGTTACAGATACATGTCCTGTAACCCTTCTATCGTGCACGCATAAGCAGGACATTGGGAGAACATAGGAAAATCTGTGTGGAGTTAGATTATAGATCCACCTACTTCAGTACCCAGTCGCTGAGAAGCCTTCAAATGTACATGCATGGTGAAGAGTAGAACAAGGCAAGAGAATGTGATACTTTTTTGGGTACCCCCTCCAGATCTATGACTCAGGGATGTCTTCAAGGAGTCTTTTTGCCTCAGACCGATTAAATTTGTTTTAGAACATGCATATTCTGCAAAGCTTTGGATGAACACTTGTTTCTGATTTTTCCTTCCTCACTTTGAAGTCTGAGTTTCTTCTCTTTTTATGGAATTGTTGTCAATTCTTTTTTAGTTTATTATTTTAATAAAGAACACAATCTTTTAATCTCATTGCTCCATTATGGTGTTCCTTCGGAGCTTTACCCTAACAGCTGCAATGGACTGATACGGATTGCGGTAGGACACATTTTCGGGAGGGTCAATAGGACTCTTCCACTGTTGGTATGCCTCAGCAAGCGAGGGAAAGGAAATAAGGAGAATAAAAGTGTTTCACTGACAAGTTGGTACAGTGAATACATTCCTTTTTTCCCTTTGTGTTTATTTTTCTGGATTTGTCCTCTGTGCACGTGCAACACAAGTTTGTTAGCTGATGGTAATGTATCTGCAAGGTACAATACTGTACTGTGCACACTCGCCTGATCTTGCGCTGAATGAACTATCATCAGCTCTGTCAAACTGCGACCCTGCCTGGGTAAGGGTGTGCTGCTCAGTAGGATCAGTTAGCCAGCGTGGAGTTTTTGCTGCTTGGATGTCTCTGCGTTTTGTTGTTTCATACATACAGACATCTGACGAATGAGAGAGACTGATCAGTATTTTAAAATAGGCTGCACTGTGTATTCTGTTTCATTTCATTTACTTGCCCCCAGAAGTGAATCTACATAGGAAAAAATAATAGTCCCTCATGCTACAATTCAATTATCTAGTTAAACTCATGCTTTTAGTCTCAACTGTAGAGAAAGAATTTGGTACTTAGGAAAACAGCTATAAGAACTTCTCCCACATGAGCCATGCAGAAGGGTTTTCAGGTGACAACTAAAGTACTCACACATCATGTATCACCTCATTCAAAGCTCAGAAGACATATTTTGATTTACATCAGCTGGTCTCAGGTGAGACCTCTGACCTGAACCTGTATTTCTAGAGAGTTTGAACATTTCAAGTTTGAACAACTTTTAGTAACATCAACCCCATGACCTAGAAATAAAAATATACTTTGAAAGAAAGTGAGAGCAAGCACAAGAATGAAGAAATCCTACATCTGTAGGGAGACTCAGGTGGCATTTTTCTCTTCTGGAATGCAAGTATTTCTACTCCTGTGAAAAGCCGCAGTGACTGCAGTGGGTTGAGTAGGTATACATACTTTTCTGAAGGATGAAGGCCTACAGAAGACAAATGATGGAAAGGAAAAAGATTAGGAACGTGTCATTTTGCAGAACTGGTTCTGCATGAAGGGCAGTGAAAGCTGCTTGGTTGTTTAGGATGCAAGCATATGACTGCAAACTGCAAAGCAGGTTAAGCTGGGGAAGCTCTAGTGAGAATTTGCAATAGCAGAATTGCTATTAAAAAGTTGGTGTTTACATGTTTCCATCTGTCTTTATTTCACTAACCACATGGCTGGGCATCAAACAAACTTCCGACTCTCTTGTTGTTCTCTTCTTTTGTTTAATATATCAGAGCGTGTTTGCCTATCTTAACTAGAGTTTGTACATTAGGCCTTTTAAATAGCAAAATCTGTCCCGATAAATCAAGGCTTCTCTAACTTAGCTGGGCAGCTGGCATCCCTGTTATGGCTTTAGAGGGAATTTGAAAACATCTGTGTCTGATGAATTGCCATAAATGCACAGTGGCTTCTGCAGCAGGAATAGTTCAGAGGTGCAGATAGCTGGTAATAAATAATTAATGAGCACCAAAGTAATATCTTTTTTTATTGCTGGAGCTGGAGTGAGCACACAGTGCAAGCCATAAACCAAACCTTGCTTTAGAGTTGGTCTTTTCCATTCAGCTGGCTTTCTGTACTGATTACTGGCCAGAACAGCTCAGGTAGCGCAGGAATAATGGTCCCCATCTTGTATCTCCTAGTGACATCTGTAATCTTTACTCAGCTGAATAGCCTTCCCACTTAAGACAAGGGGAATGCTTGGGTGCTCAGGGGGTCTTTCTACATGGAGAACTGCAGTGTGGGTGAAATGATTCTGTCCCTTCTCTCAGTACTTCTGAGTCACTTCAGTGTAAACTGCTCAAAAGTCAGATTTCCCTTTGCTTCTCTTTTGTCATTTCATGTTTTACATGGTGCATGTTTATGAGGATAGAAGAAGAACTTTCAGAGGCTTTTTGATAATGACCGAGATAAGCCCGCAGAAAACTCTGGACTGTGTGGCTCCCTGAATTATTCCAGTTGCCAAATCTACATGTGGCAGAAAGTCAGCTGAGCACGCTCTGGCAGTACGTGCTGCCAGGTGCTTGTGCACATTGGCCCAGGCAGGGAGGGTTAGATTCCATTGGCATATTGAAGCACTTAAAACTGTTTGAAAATGAGGTATTCAGGTTTTGTCCCCCCAAAATACATATTTCTGTAATCTCACTGCAAGGACTCTGCACAAGAAAGGTTGGTTTTCCTCAGCTGGAAGTCACAATGATGTGGGGAGCCCTTTGCTTTATGATTTTTCAAGTATTTTTTCTTAAAGGAATCTGTGTCCCCAATCTTAAATTTTATTGTATTGCCAACCTGTTATTCCTACTGATTTCAGCAAAGGCGACTCACAAAGTAATGTGCTGTAGTCTCACACATCTGCAGGGAGAAACCCTTACTTCCCTCTAAAGTCCCCTCCTCTTCTCAAGGAGTAGGTTATACTTCTGTGCTCCAGCCTGAACACAAGCTCCTGCTTGTCTCCAGCCGAGTCTGCCTTTCTCTGCCGTAACCTCAGCTGTCAATCAGATCTTTTAGGGATCTCTTTTGAAGGAATAGTTTTTTCCCCATTGAGTACCCCAGTGTATTCAAATCTCTTTTGTTTCATTGTGACTTCTCAATACTGTCCATGTCAGCTCTGAAGGACTTAGGAAGTGGAAATAAAATGGCATACTCTAGTGGGATGATGAATGTTGTTAAAAACTGTTACTAGGATTTAATGCATTCATATTTATGAGTACATATGTTATGGGACTTCACTTTTCAGGAAGGACATGTGAGTTACTCTGAAGAACTTATTATGTTGCACGGGCATTAGTTTGAAATGTACGTTCCCTGGTTTCCCTTTGCTAATACTCTTTGGAGCAGTTCCCCTCAAACTACCAGATGGGGATGGAGCCCATAAGACAGATAGTTTAAATTGTGCAGTCTGCTTTCTGATAATACAGGGACATGGGGAACATCTGTAGGCTGTTTTCATTTGAAGGTCACATCAAAAACATAAGTGGTTGCTCTGGTTTTGTTAACATGAAGTCCAAGTTCGATCCCTAGCTGTAATTATTGGTAGTCCCTAGCTGTAATTATTGGTAGCATGTGTACCTCAAGTTTCTGCTTGGATTTCCTTACTTTGAGTTTTGCCTTTGTCCCTGGAAGGAATCCTAGTACAGGGGAGCGGTGCTAACTGGTAGCTGGGATGTGCTAGCTTCTAGGAATGACCAAGCACACTAAGAAGAGGCAAGTTAGTACAAGTGGCAGGACGACTGCTCAGGGAAGAGCTCCTGGCTGACTGAAGCAAAATCAGAGGTGGAAGTGCATATGAATGGTTGGATTCCTTGCCTTTGAAGTGGGCATGGATGGTTGAATTCCTAATGGAGTAAGATACCAGGGAAAATATCTTCATTTGAACTGTTTATACCCTGGCTTTGCATTTATTTACTTGTTTAAGCTCAATACAGGTTTCAGGCACTTAGACTTTTTAAGGTGACTTAGGGAAATCAGTTGAACTTTTGCATATAGATGTGGTAGCAGTATCAAGATTAGGCCCCTGCATTTATGTGACTTTGCCTGTGATAAAGGGAGCTATAAAAATCAAACAAGAAATTCACGCATATTTCTTCCAGAAGTAGCAGTTCTGAGTAAACAGCAGTGCTTAAAAGAGTGCCAGATTGTAAATCCATCAATATAAATAAAAAATACATTGCGGCCATTTAGGTTTGTTAGACAATGGCTATATTGGTCCACTAAAGAAACCCTGGGTTCACCCAGATGAACACAATTGTGAGCAGTTGTCCTGCTATTTTTACTAGTGGGAATTGATTGTGTAACTTTTGTAAAATGTTTCAACGCCCTCTACTCACGGTGAAGGCCCAAAGCCAGAAAAAAAAAATGATGCTCTGACACATAGTGTAACTGGGGAATACCTGGGAAGGCTGAATTCTTAATAGCTAAGTACACCTTTTGCATTTCTATTGAGGAAAGGTCATTCACAGCAGTGGTGGTGCAGAGGACAGACAGGAAAGTCAGAGAGAGGGGTCAGAGGGTCCTCAAACGAAAAGAGCTCCACATCACCTGCCTGGAAATGCTATTGCTCTAGGTAACAAAACTGCTTTCCGCTAGGATTAGGGTATTTCCTGCAGTGTGTCACTAATGGACTCTGGTGCAACATCTCTTCATGTTCACTTGCTGCTCTGCCTGTGACAGTGGGAGCTACACTCTGTGAGAGTATCAAAACACTTCAGACGTTAGAGGAGCCTTTCATGCACGACAAACATAGAGCATTCTTACTGTGATTCAGTGGGCATGGTGGCAGTGGCTTCAATGAAAAAAGAAAGAAAAAAGAAGCATAAATGGTTTGAATCAAATGGAACTGTAGAAACAGGAACGCTCAGAACTTACCCAAAGCTCCCTAGAGTTGCTGGGAGTCTTTCCTTTGGTTTAACGAGGACTGAATCAAACTCTCTTTATTCCGATGCATTTGTCTCTTGCTCTAAATTTCCTTGCCAGGAGCACTCTTTAAGGCCATGATTGCAGAAAGTATTCTAGGCAGCACATAAACATGTTCACATACTCACTTCTAAAGAAAAATTAAGCAAATGTTGAAACTCTTGCTTATCATCAAATAAGTTTGGAATGCTGTATCATTAACCTCTGTAATTCTCTTGATACCTAGGAAACACCACAAGTTTAGGTGCCATCATAGCACAATATGGGATGTGAACCTACTTTAACATTCATAGTGGACCAGTTCATTTAGCTGACTTGACTGTGTTGTTCAGAGCCCAAAGCATCAAAAAAATTACAAATACAAAGGAAGCTGTAAATCAAGTGACCCTTGTAATTTTTATTTTCCATGTATCTCCTGTTGATATGGAGCTTATTCAGGATATGATGGTGTTTTCAAACTTAAATACCAACCAAGGTAGTCACTTAAATCAATATTCTGATGTCCAAATAAAAGGACTCTGACTGTCAAAAATGAAAATAGATTTTCCAGGCATTGTGGATTATGTCCAGAACTCCTGAACAATGGCTTTGTGCACAGACTCCAGTTTTTGTGTGAAAGACAGCTCCACATCTTCACTGAAGGGCTCTGGGAAGCATTAGCCATTGGTTCTGAACTTGTACTCCTTCCAGTTCAGAAATATTCGTGTTTGAGCACATACAGAGAGCAAAGTCCAGTTCTGCTGGACTTAGCTTCCAGTCACCTTAACAACCAATAAACAGGAAACTTGACCTCTGTAATTCATGCTGTGTCTTATAACCAGGTCAGAGCCTGGGGCACATGCTCCAGCAGCTGGCCTTGTTTAAACTTGAATTCTGAAGCTGAAACCTTTTTCTGCTAATCCGGGGTTTAAAAACTCAGCCATTGTCAACATTTTGTTCTGTAGAGTGTTTCAGATAGATACTCTTCTCCTTAAGTGATTATACAACCCTTGGGAGGTTTTTTTGCTTTCCCATTATAGGCTTTCTGTTAGCCTTTGGCCAACAGGATTTATAATCTCACCAGTACTGACACTCTACATGTTGTCAAGTGACTACATAAGCATTAAAAATAAAATCACAATGTCTCCAGAGTTTTGTGTCATTTACTAAGTGAAAATTAACAGAAGTATATCTATCACTGGCTATGCAACAGGATTTGGGAATTGACACTTTCCTGATTGCTATGAAAGCTGACAACACTAATCAGGGATTTGTCAGTAATCATTAAAAAGCAATGTGATGTGATGTCATGCAGTGTAATCCTCAAATTTATTTCCTTCTTCATGACTAGTGTAAAGTTTGCTAATTGTTCATCTCCCCTCCTACCTCCCTTTACCCACCTCCTTTTTCTTCTCTTTTGAATGCAATCAGAGGTCTATTATTACTGCAATTAACTGAAGCACCATGAAATAGCGTGTGAGGTAATTACCCCATGGCAGGCACGAACAGCTTTTATCAGGTACTTATACATCATTAGCAATAGTTACAGCACGTTTCCAGTTTCTGAGAGTATGGAGGATGTGAGCTTGCATGGCCGTATTGTCAGGAGATGCTATATCGATGGTGCAAATGGGTCATAGCTCCAGGCTCTGGGTCATAAATGAAATCTGGACACATGAACAAGGACAACATTCATGAGTACAGGTAATTCTTTCAGGTATTTCTAGTTACAGATGAGTAAACTGCTTAGCAAGCACTACCTGAAGAAGCAAAAAACGTTTAGACTCGTGAGAAGGACATCACTAATTCCAGGAGCTGCCAAATCTGGTAGCTCAATAGAGGTGAGGTTGCTGCAGCTCCATGTCCACAGGCTCGGTCAGTAGTGAGGCTGAGCATGTGTTCCCAGCAGGCATGCAGGCACACATACACACCATATACGTGTGCGTGTACATGCTGATGGTCAGTCACACAGATTAACACAGGAAAAAACACACATCAACACAAACAGCACCAGTACCTTCATCCTGTTCCCCTCTCTGATTGGGATGAAGGCCTGTTAGTGGGAAATACATACATTTTGTTTGCTTGCTTTGTTTTATATATATATATATATGTATCTCCACACATATGTACAGTGTGGATCCCTCTGACAGCTGGGCTGAGATGCACAGTCCATCCAGTAGCTGCCTCTGGATCCCAGTGTCCTCAGCTGCTGGCACCTTGACTTGTGAGCCCCTGTGGCACCCAGCCCCACGCAGTGGCTGGGTCTCAGACCTACACACACACACACCCCCACACCCACACCCACACCCTGGATCCCTCCAGTACCTGGACTTAGATGCCCTGTCTATCTGTAGTCCAGGCCCTTGGATCCACTGGCTGGACACCCAGTTGCCTTGCACACAGAGACACACACATGTAAATAGGTCTAATAGTGAGTCCAGAACTTCCGACCTTAGAACAGTCGACTCCCAGGCACCATGGTATCTCCAGTTGCTGGCATGGACCTCATGGTCCCTCCAGTGGCCAGCTTGCAGACCACTCTGGTCTGTCCGGTATCCAGCCCAGGCTTATGGCTGCTCCAATACCTGGCTCCTAAGCCGCTTGTCCGGCTCACCAGACAGTTACGCTTGATGTTTACTAGTGATCACTCACACTGTCGTGGTTTAACCCCCGCCGGCAACTCAGCCCCACGCAGCCGCTCACTCGCTTCCCCCCCACCCAGTGGGATGGGGGAGAGAATCTGAAAAAAGGTAAAGCCCGTGGGTAGAGATAAGAACAGTTTCATAGAACAGGAAGGAAGAAACTAACAATGACACTAATAACAACAAGAAAGTGACAATAATAGTAAAAGCACTGCAATACACAAAACAAGCGATGCACAGTGCAATTGCTCACCGCTTGCCGACCGATGCCCAGTTAGTTCCTGAACAGCAATCCCCGCCCCAGACCAGCTCCCCCAGTGTCTATACTGGGCATGATGTCCCAGGGTATGGAATACCCCTGTGGCCAGTTTGGGTCAGCTGTCCCGGCTGTGTCCCCTCCCGACTTCCCTGTGC
>JAVKLA010000062.1:4412342-4427450 GCA_034782735.1 Sagittarius serpentarius | reverse complement strand
CCAGGGATGGGGCTCCTACCACCTCTCAGGGCAACCTGGGCCAGTGTTTCACCACCCGCATTGTAAAAAATTTCTTCCTTATATCTGGCCTGATATCTAGTCCTGTACTATCCATAGTCATTTTACTGGTTTGCTTGAAGAAGTGCAGGTATTGAAATGGCATGGTACACTTCAAGAAAAAACATGTGTTATATATTGCCATATGCAGTTTGTTCCAACCCAAAGAAAAGTTCAGAATAAGCACACGTAGCAGTGACATTCTGAGATTTATGAAGCTAAAGTTAGCTGCCACTGATGTGGAAAGAAAAAAAGCTATGAACAATTTTTCTATGACAGACTGCCCAATAAAATTCAGAAAGTGTTTATTGTTTGTTATTCAGTGCTAAGGAATTTAACGTTGACATTTCTACAGTAAATAACCTATAATTCGCAACTGTTACATATCTAAAAGGAGTTTTTCACCGGACAAATATTGGATATTATATTACATGTTTGATGGCCTCTCTTTTTGTAATTTCTGTATTGAGGTAATAGCAGAGCACATGAGCTGTTTTTCTGGGTTCTGTTTGGATACGTCTATTAACTTCTAAACAATCATCCTGTTCCTCCCCAGTTCTGTTCTGCTTACATGTTTGCATCCACATTATGTGGAAGACTCATTCTTTGTTCTTATTTGTTTCTCCATTTGGTTTAGAATTTTGGAAGGATTCTTATTCACTCTGCAGTTACATTTATACAGACTGTATCCTGGATACAGAAGCACAACATCCCCTGGAAAGTGATGATCTTAATGGGTTTTAAAACCCAGATCTTGTATATTTTAAAAATTAAATATATTTTATAATCTACAAAGTGTGCTGGGTTTGTCAACCGTGTTACATAATATAGGGTAAAAAGTAGAAACAAGGAAATGCATTCAAGTTAAGAAATTATAAGTCATCCAAGGAAAATAGACCTTAATTCCAGGGGCAGATTGAATACAAACCGTGATGATCACTAAGCAATTTATCACTTTCCTCAGTCACTTTCAGTTACGTTCAGATTTCCAAACCTTTTTATATTCTAAAGTGAAATGCCATTATGACTGAGTTTGGCTCACTTAGGAAGGAAGAACTTTTCTTTGTTTTGTCATAAGGTAATAAAACTCTTATCATGTGCACACATAGCTGAAAGAGCACAAAAGAATTTAATATTAACTTAAATAAAATTCAGGTGGAAGTTTTTCCCTTGTGCTTTTGTCAGTTACTCTGAATGCCATAATGTATCTTACAGTTTCCCAAACCCAATAAATACAGTTGTTTTATTTGTGTTTATCAATAATAAAGAACATTCAAAGTAGTCTTGAAAAGGGGAGATAACAGACGTTGCTTTGTAAAACACGTTGGCCTGTTTTGAGAACTGCTTTCAGAAATTAGGTTGATCAGGAAGAGATTTGTAACCTGCAATGAACATCACGTGTAGGAGAATCTGATGGGAATGATGCCAAGTGCTTCCTGGTTTCAGTTTTTTCAGAGAAAAAATATACATTGCATTTTAATAAATTATTAACTTCATATTTGCCCAGATACAATTTCTACTTTTTTTATTCACAGTTAAACAGAAAAGACTTATCCTCTAACCAGACTGAACGTCAAATGTAGTTACAAATGCAAAGTATGAAATACCATTAGCAGTTCATAAAGTCGCATTTTCAAAAAGAGGATTTTAAGATATTAATTATGTTGTCTTCCCAAGGAGCGGGTGGTTTGGATTCCACAGACCTGAGGTACGGACGGAAAGGTCTGGGACCCTGATACAAAGCGAAGCCAGTGCCGTTGGAAAAGCTACCGCTGAGGGTAATTGGTGGAGAACACTTCCAGTCTCAGTAAGCTCGAGTCTAACATTGCCTTTCTCTTAACTCTTACAAGGAGATGAAATGTGGAAAGTCAGAGCCTGAGTAAGGTAAAAGCAGACATACCCAGGCAGTCACATCTGGGAAACCACAGCGACAGAAAGGCATTATGAAAGAGAAGCATGTCTGATTAATGAGGAGAGAGGCAAAGAAAAGAAAAAAGCAAACAGCTGACAACTGAAACAGAAATCAGATAAAACAGTTCACAAGGAGAGCTCAAAGTACAATGAAGATTGTGGTGAATGGCAGAACTACTTTGTGAAAAAGCGGTCCGCTGCTAATTTGTCCTTCTCCTAAGGAGAACTGGCAGGAAAAGGAGTCCTTTAACAAAAGACAGTAAGAACAGTCGCACTTGGATAGCTGGCATGCACTGTAGGTCAAAGTAATATGATTTACAAAACTCAAAGGGATAATATTGACTTACAAAGCAGCAGGCTAAAGGTCACTTAATTAAATTAACAGGCCACCCAGGATTCAGAGGGAATCGGGAAACACAAATGGAAACCTGGAGGATCCTCTTACCGATAGTGATTAAAAGTGAAAAACAGGCTTCTTTTTCAGAAAGAAAGAAAAAAAATTAGCCTGGTCATTTTAATGTGTGTTTCTTTTTGATAAAAAGACATGGTACCCCTCCTCTTTGTGTGACACATTACCTCCCCAAATGTTTGTTTCCCATATTAGCCATTGCTCAATAAGTGTTTCAGCTGAACTCCGTAGATGCCTTCACATTAATGTCTGAGTTTGGAGCGGTACCGCAGAATCCGCTGATGCGCCTCACATACCCTGCTTCAGTTCACATCGCAAAACTGTCTTGAAGCACGCTAACTGGATTCCTTCTGGACGAAACTAAGCTGGAAAATGCATGCCAGGGCTTCATCAAACGAGCTCCAGCTGCTAACAAGCATCCAGGCTGGGCACTGGACGAGAGGCCGCCTGCAGTAAAAACCTTTGAAATGCATTTGGCATCAGCCCTCAGCACCAACTGGTGTGCTGCACGGATCTGCCCCCGCTGGGCTGCACTGTTTGCTAATATAGATACAGCCTTAGTGTGCACAGAGGCAGCTACATATAGTGGATAAATGTTAGTATTTTGAGTTTTATATCATGGGCATTGAAAGCAAATTAAAGGTCTTTGCTGAGCTAGAAGAAAAAAAAATCAAAAGGCTATTTGGAACTGCTGACTTCAGACATCTCATTGTTTGATTGAAAATAAGTCATATAGAGTGACTGAGAGGCATAGATAAATAACTGAACATTAATAAAATATTTCTTTTCTGTGAACATTTTTAAACCTGATATGTGAATAGATTATTAGGTAATCTTTAACATCAGTATATTTCGCACTGTATTTGCTTGAGCTTACTGTTGCCATAATATTTATCCAGGTATTTTAAAAGGGATTGACTGACATCAAGGCAATAATCAGGCAGAACAAAGGAAGGAAGAACGACATATGTTGAAGTTAAAGGTTTGCTGTCTGCTCTGTCCACATGCTTTTACTCACACTAGATTTTTCCTTCACACAAATACTGAAAACTGACAGCGCTTATTCTGACTGATGGCAGCTTTTTCACTCTTCTAAGCACTAAGGCAATCCTTGCATCAGTTATTGTATCTCGTGTACTGTTGTGAGAAGTACTCAAAGCAAAAGTGCCTGGGTGAACAGGATAAGAAAGAACTAGCTTTCTTGTGTTTTCCATGTGTTTGACTCATATCTCCAATTAAGAAACACTCACTGCTGTTATAAAGAAGCGCTCAGTGTTCGTCAGTCTTATCTTTGGACTTATTTGTGTCTGATGGAAGGCTGGAAAAGACCACAGAGTTTGAAATGTCATCATCTCTGTTTTGCAGGGGTAGGACCTGACTTCTGATTTTAGGAAGGCAGTGGTTCTTCGTGGGTCACACTAAGGGAGCATGACTTGTTGAAGCTCCTGGGACACCTTCATATCTATGTCTAGCCTGGCATGTGCCCGCTGTGGGGAAAAAGTTTCCTAAAGGCCAGAGAAATGCTGGTGTAAGAGCTCCACGATACCTTCTCCACAGAAGCACAGGGTGTGTAACCAAGAAACAGGGCAATGACCATGAAGTCAATATACTACAATGATCTCTGCATTGGGTACCACTAATCTGTGCTTTGTGGACTGCAGTACTCTTAGGGAGCACACGTGCACATCGATAAACTAGTTTGGATCAAAAGTACTTCCGTAGTGACTTTCTTGATCATTCCCATTTACTGGGCTTTGGTTCACATCCTGGAGTTTGTAGCCAAAACAGAGGCTATAAATCTGCAAATTAAAAGTCAACTAATAGGATATAATTCATATTAGCTTTCCTTGAATCCATATAGAAGTGTATTAAAGTAGCATAACAAAGAACAGAATACAAACATTTTGTAACACTGTGATGGCACAACCAGACACAAGGTGTAAGGGGTTTGCTTCAGAATGTGAGCAATGTGATTGCCACAGGAGTAAAACATGAAGCTGAAATGTGGAATTTTCCATACCCATATCTATATCTATATCTTTATATCATCTATATCTAGATCTATATCATCTATATCACCTCTGTCTATATCTATGCCTATGCCTCTATCTATTTCAGTCCCTGTATGTAAATGAAAATACATATTTGGTACGGAAGTAGTAGGCATTTCCATTTCCATATAGGAGGTGAAACGTGCAGCTGTTCGACATCCAATCCTCAGCATTACCTGTCTCACATTAGAGCTCTTCTCCTATTGATCATCACTACCTCTTAATGCAGACATAGTCCTAATGGACTTATTCTTTGCTCCAGTAGAGTGATGTAGACATCAGAAGAACCTATTAAGTTTCTCACAACTACTTTTTTTCAGTATGTTTTTGGTAATCAAAGTTCCATTATTTCTTCTTCAGAAATTATTCATAGCAAAAAGAAAAGAAAAAATAAGTTTGAAGACATGCCTAACTGATTGCATTGGGAACAATAGACTAGAGAAAGCATTTTAAAAGTTAATATGAATTTTATCGGGAATTTTTCTTCAAAGTCACTCGAGGGCCAGGGAGGTGAATTGGACTTCATTGTTAGAATTAGCTACATTATGAAAGCTAATTGCAAATAACCTTTCAAAGTTATTTGCCAAGAATTCCCAAGTCTGCAGTAATCGAAAGCCTGGACAGAGACATATTGAAAACACAAACAGGTTTATGCCTAGATAAATTTCCTCAGGGAGAAAATTAAGGAAGTAAAGATCTTCTAATAGGAATATCAATTATTTCATAGTGGTACCACCAATAAGGAGGTCTAGTTAAATGCAGATGGCACAGCAGGATGAAGGGGAATGAGATTTACTTAAGTATATGGAAATTTGAGTGTTCAGGCTGATATTCGTGAAGGGATGTTGGTATGATTGATTCCAGCTATGCCAGTGGGTTTTGCAGTGTTGAATTTGTCCCCTGTATTCTCAGTGCTTTGCACAGGGGAGAGGCTGATTATCAGGAAAGGCATCAGTAGCATCTAACGTGCTGACTCCTGGGATCCTTCAGTTCACCACTAAGACATGCCAGAAATGAGGACGTGTTGTAAAAGTCTGCATGAACTCAGGTTTCTGTTGCTGGCCTGCGGTTAAGCACCTTGTAAAATCTTACGGATTCAGAGCATGAAGCCACGTCCTGCACTGAGGTACCCCATTTGTTTTTCCTGGATTGTTTCTGTAACTGACTGGAGGCAGTGAGGGGTGTAGGAAGCTGAAGTACTCCTGGGGTCAGGTCAGACACCCTGTTCTCCCCTCCATGCCTCCGCACGTGGGCTCAGGACTGTTTTTAACCCATGGATGCCACCTCGCACATGCACGGGGACTCAGTCTGAAATGGGAAGAGCCTTGCCCAGTACCCATGTTATCCTCTGACTGGGAAATTCTCTTTGACCTGGGGAGATGTAAGCTGCGGAGGGCATAGAAGCTGGGTTTTCTAATTCCTTAAGAAATGCTTCAACAGTAGAGTACAAGACATAAATTGAGTAGGAAAAGTCATCACTTCTGGTAAACTCGGTATCAACTGAGGAGTTAGGAGTGGCTTGTGGATGCCAGCCAGTGCAGACCTCTAGGGCTGATAACCTTAGGAAAGAGGTAGATGGGGAGGAGCAATTCATCTTGCCGAGCATCTGTCATCTACTGTAAGCTAGTTGTCTTGGACATTTCCTCTGTTGGTGAGGAGACAGGCACATCCAGGTACCTTATCATCTAAGAGAGGAGTGGTGAATTAATCTCCAGAGATTCATAGTCTTTTACAAAAGCTACAGAGGGAAACAAGGTCCCAAAATTCAAGTGAGTAAAGTTAGATGAGATGAATCACAGCCTGAATTAGTCATGAAATGAAAGATAAGGGTGTTATCCTCATATGTTAACACTTATGTATGATAGAAAGCTACCGCCTAAGACCTTGGTTTCTCACAGCTTTGCTTCTCTTTCTTGCTTAGCACCAGCTTGAATAGAAATTCCTCGTGTCTCCTCACAGTAATGGCTCAACAATTGCTTGTTGCTGGTAGGGCTCCATGTCACATACTCTGTTTTACAATGCATCACCAGTACTCGTAAGACTACTAGGAGGATGACATTCTCCTGAAATCCCCTAGTAAAATTATTTACATTTTCCTTCTGGAAAGCACTGTGTGTGTCTAAATTGGCTGCTGAATGTTTTCTGTGGAGATCATAGGCTGCAGTCAGGACACCAAACTCCACTGAGCTGTGGTTGGTGCCGCTGCTGACGTAAACCAGAAGTGTGTTGCATCGTTCACTGCTACTCATTTCCAAAATGGGTGCATGCATGATATCCTGCCGGAGTCCTTTAAGGACCTGCAGGTTATTTCCAGTATCTGTGTTGTAGGCTGGGTGCAACATAAACAATAACGGCTGCCGGGTTTCTTCTCTTGTGTTGCAAATTGTTGAACAAAAGAAGGCATTTCTGGATGCCGGAAAAAAAAAAAAAGATGTTTCAATACATCATCACTGCTTTAGAACGAAGAAACAATGTGTTGGGAAACAAACAAACCCGCCAGCAAAACTAAGAACAAACCCCTTATGACTGCTGGAACAGGTATAAGACTGTGCAAGAAGTGACCACATTTGTAGAAAAGCCACAGATTTTGTTGGGTTTGCAAAAATGCTTGTCCTTGCCCTTGCATTGCCTTTATTTCATCTGTATTGAAATGGAGAAAAATAGATTTTAAACCAGCTTTTGGAATACTGTAGTAGGTCAACAAAATGGCTACTAAAATGTTTTGATCAAAAGAAGACAGGTGAATTTTGTGAAGTCCCCATAAGCACAACATGGCAAGACTGAGTTGCTTTGCACTCATTGACTAACAACCTTCTGCCCGATCTCCTGGAGGAAAGACCATGTTCCAGTCACTTATGGACCTGTCAGGATGCTGAACGCATTTTTGTCTGTTTAGTATCAGTTAGAAAGATCTTAACGGCATCTACAGCTAACCAATATATGATACGATAAAATGCATAGCCTATGCAGCAATTCCATGGTCATACTCACAGAGAATGTGGTTTTTTTTAAAGTCTCAACATTTTTTTACATTTATTTAATGTTACAGTCTATCTCTCTAATTTTATTAGAATTTAATAGAAGATGAATTTCAAATGAACCAATTTTTGCTGGTTCTTAAAAGAAGTATTACAGTATTTTTAGCATTGTATACATAATGAAAGTAATTCTAATACAAGGTGTTATTTATTTAAAAATCTTCAGAGCAGTGATTCTGTTTTCTTTGGTTTAATAAAGAAGTTGCTTCAACATTGTTAAAAAAAAAATCACATAGTTCCTCAATTAATAGGAATATTTTATGTTTAACTTAACTTCTCATATATTAGTAATCAGTTATTATAATGCTATTTGATTCCTTATAGGTATATAGCTATCATTTGTCAGATACCAATAATGGGAGCAACAACTAGTAATTATGCTCAGGAAATTGTTCTAGTAACTCCTCATATTTTGTTGTAAAATATTTATGCATGAGCTTTGCAGAAGTTTTTTTTCATCTTAGGCATTAAAGGACAAAGTTGACCCAGAGCTCAGCAGATAAAAGACTTCTTTGATTTTCATGAGCATTTTAAGGGCTTGAAGTGTGGTTACAGCCCGGTTGGTCCCTTGGTTATCGAGAGCCTGGGGCAAGCTGTCTGTCTGTCTGTCTGTCCGTCTGCCACCGAGACACTGTCGCTCAGATCTTGTGTGGCTTTCTGCTGCCTCCACAAAAGAGTTACTTTCTGCTGAACCACTGCACCCTGCGTCAGCTCCCCAGTCCATCTCTGGGAGGAGCTGTGAAATGAGCCATAACCAAAAAACAGTCATTGGCTGGGGCTTAAAGTTCAGTACAGCGTTTGTCACGCTTATAAAATGAATCTGATTTCATATGAATATACTTAGAAATGTGTGTGCCTGGATGCATGTGGTGCGTGTGTATAAAACTGTCTGTTGTGTTAACAGGAAGAAGAAAAAGGTCTTACAGTCTCTAAACTATTGCATATTATACTGAATTTCTGGGATTCTAGGAAAAAATATACTTTGTTTACACACCATAAGACACCTTAAGCAAGAAGAAATTACATTACTTTGGAACTCGCCTTTAATCACAGTGTTGCAAAGAATACAAAGTCCCAGGACTTCATTCATGATCGGCAATAGCGACCGCTTACTAAAGACTGGGTGCAAAATAAAATCCCCAAATGCTAACATTTAGATGTGCCTTCCTGAGAAAATATAAAATAAACTCAAATATAAACATAAAGACAAATGGAGATTCTTAGAACTATGTTCCTAAGCGGACAAGATTAAGGCCCAAGGATGATGTTTATCATGGCTGGAGTTGAAGGGGGAAAATGGAGGTTTCCTAAGAGTATACTTAATTGATCCAATAGTTCATTTTACAAAACCAGTAAACAAAAAATCAGTAAACAAAGTTGTAGGTGTATGATCTACTACCATCCAAGCACCAAACTGAACATCACCCCTACCATTAGTTGAAGACAAGGCAAAATTACCATAATAAATTGTATTAATTTTGCATATTTATTTGCACTTTCATCCTTATCTGTTGTGGAAAACATTCTGGTCTGTGTTTACAACTTCTGTCACTCATAAGCAAAACATGGGGGCTGTGGTGAAGTCAAAGATACTCTGTCAGAGTTCCCGTTACAAACACGTATTTCCCAGAGGAACTCAATGTATGTATAACATTAATTACAGGGGAAGATGCATCTGCAGCAAGACGCCAGCTCTCTAGCGTAACTTCAGACTGACAATTTTGTCACGGAGAAGTCAGTGCCAAGAAATGTTCATGCTGAATTTGACCGAGCATCATGTCATGGAAGTCATCGCTTTTGTGGTGTTAGACCCCACACAATCAGGACTTGAAAAAAGATTCCATAGGTAAAGTCATCATTGTTTCCCCCCAAATCTTCTTATTGTCTGTATGCATTATTTAGAGAATTTTTGTGGCTCTGGGGAGTACTTTTAATGAAAGATGTTTAGTGCAATTAATTTAAAAATTACAATTTTCAGTCCAGTCTGGTTATTTGATGTACTATTTTTTGAAGGATGAATGTTTCTACTTAAAACAGTGATTATTTTTACTATTTAAATCTTTCTGCCAGGCACTGACATTAGTTACTCTTACTGAATGTGGTCACTGCCATTTATTTTTCCTGGCTTTTCTTGCAGTTCAGGGCTCCCACTGTGAGTTTTACACAGCTCAGCACTGACAGCTAGACACTTACAGCAATCCAGCTAAAAAAAAAACCCAAACCCCAACGTTCAGTAAAATAGGGAAGCTGGAGGCCATTTTTTGTTTCTTTTTTGAGTATAAATATCCATTCATAAATCTCTTTGCCCTGAGCTCCTTCACTGCAGTGTAGCATTTGAGTGCAGGAACTTCCACACGTTGGGCACGGATGAACTGCCCATGTTTTTCTCTAGCACTCTGGCAACTAATACATTCTCCCTGACTTTATACCTTCTCTGTTCTCAGCGTACCTCTCCATATGCCGGTGCATATATACTCACGCAGTCTCCCATACCCTAAGAAACATTCCTATGTATTAGGCTTGTGCAGAAGTCGCCTTTGGCTCCTTCCAGCCTGTGTCTCACTCCTCAGTTGATGCAAACACGGCATTTGTACAGAGGTCTTAAAAGTTCCTACCTGTGTGCAGTCATCAGTGAGGGGCTGCGTTTTCCCTTAGGCCTCAGGCCAAATGTGGGTCCTTGGTTCATGATTACAATCTTTGCTAATACAAATAAATAATAAAAAAAAAAAAAGAAGAGATTATGACTCCACGGCGGCAGCAGCTTTAGTAGACAAAGCCAGTAGGAAATGGGTGACGGGGTCTCAGTGAAGAAAGTGGTGCTGTGTCATTAACAAAATTGTTACACAGCTAACATCTGCTGCAACAAGTCCTTCCTTTAGTTTGCTGTGAGTTAGCAAGCCCAAACTTGTTCAGTTATTGGCCATGACTATTAGCACTAAACTTTTGTCTGTATGCACATTAACATTACTTATTAAGAGCTGGACAAGTAAGATTTAAATGTAAATCACTGCGAATTGTCAGTTCTGGTAATCAAATACTTCAGTCCTCTCTCCCTGTCCCTGATACTCAGCCTGGCGGTATGCCTTTCAATTCGGTTGAGATATCAAGGTGCTTTTCAGGAATTAGGAGCTGTGAAAATGTTAATCCTGCTCACTCTCCCTGTAAATTCCTGAAAGTGAAGAGCAGAATGATCTTACCTACAAGTTAACAGAAGGATAATTGACAGCTGCTATAATTAAAAACAATTGAAGGCGATCATTATGCAGTCTCAAAAATGAAAGCAAAGAATAGCGGAATACTCAAAGAAGTATAAAGCACTACATCTTGACCTGTCCTTTAAATATACATATAAATGTAAATATGAACATAAATTAGAGCATTTGTTACTTATGAGGTAAGGGCAGAGAAACAGGATCTCTAAAAGCTGTTGTGCATACAAATCATAGTATCCCATTGATCAGATGGACAGCTAAAAGTGACTTGAGATCTTAAAGCTAATCATCCAGGATACCCTAAGGCAGTTATGTCAGCTCTTTCTTTAGCTGATGGAGAGAGATGAGTACCTCCAAAGGACAATTCCTCTCACCTCTCTCTGTTGCTTATTTCAGGATGAGAGGAATCACCTTCAGGAACTATCCGAGAGCTCCATCAACTACGCAGAGAGCTCTGATGACTAACTTAGGCGGCTAAAGTTAGGTGAGATGAACTGCTCTCTCTCACAGGGTTGCTGACTTTGATATTTATTTAATTGTACCTCATGTAGAAAATGTTCTAAGAAGCCACGTGTTGTGAAGACATCCGCTCCCAGAGGTCACTAAGCTATTCATCTGGTTTGAAATTAGACTTGGAACAGAACCACTTGGCGTATGAATTGCGACCTTTTCGAATGATAGAAGCAAGTGAGTCCTAAAAGAACATTAGTGAAGGATTCAGATGTAACTATAATGTACTAGAAGAACAATCCAGCACTTCTATTTTGCTCTTACGAAGGTTTATTGAGTGCTCATGTAACTGAATTAGCTTTATATTTGCATTTTTATTAGGGAAGATGACATTGAAAGCAAACTTCTGTGTAACCCACAAGCACTCCATGGAATTATTTGCTTCTTACGTCTATTGTGTGCAACCCATTTAACACCAGACAGCAACTTGGCAACAATTCGCTCTCAGTATGGGTGAAAGTCTTGAGCAGTGTAGTATTTATGTATAAGTATTGAATGCCTTGCTCAGAAGTTACAGAGGATTTCTCATCTACAAGCTCACTTCCACTTTCTTGATCTCTTTTTTTCCATCGATGGCCCCACAGGATGGCTTTTTGCAAGCATTAGAGAGCATACACCCAACACACCACTTTTAAGATGTCAAACAGATTGTATTATTCATTCACCCATGAGTATTTTGATGGTATCTGTGTGTACTTTGTCAGATGAGCTATTTCAGACTCTACTCACCTCTATTTATAAGGCGTCTCACACAGTTCTCATCTGTTTCATTTGTACTCGGTGAATTGGTACTTGGAAACAACGATATATCCCTCCTCTACCTCCAAAAGTTTCCAGTGTGATAGAAGAAAGGACAAGCAAGAACGGCAAGAGCAATTCTTTTGTATGTAAGTCCCGATTTCAAAGAAAACAGTAGTATAGCTGTTCTGGTCCCACTCCTGTGACTCAGCTTGTCCCACCACTCATTGGATAAAGACCCCTGTGAAGCCAGCTGGGCTGGCTTTGCTGTTCAGGTTACAGACTCCAGCCCTCTGATCCAGGCAGTCCTTGCCTAAATCTCATGAATGCAGCTGCTGGTCCATTCATGCATGTCATGCGATGCCTCTTCACAGACCTGTGTCTCCTTTCCGGGCTGGCCTCATCCTGTGGGCTCCTCTTCAAGGGATTTTCAAAGAGGAGAAAAGGGTGAAAACAGGATTTTGGAGAGAGCCCCAGGTGCAGTGACAGATGCTCGGCCAGCTGCAGCTCCTGCCCTGTCCTTCTCTCCATCTGGAGCATGCCTGTTTTTAGAAGGCCGTACTTATCCCCTTCCCCTTCAATCATACAAATACGTCATTATGCAATTCAACTTAAATACACGGTCTGAGCTCACGGAGTAGATCCTCACTCAAGGTGTAGATAGCATGGATCCTATATTCTTCCAGCGGGTCATAGGCAGGCACAATTTCTTTGCTGACGGCCCCACAAGGCTTCCAGATTCACATGAAAGCTTGTGGCCGGCTGGACTCTTCTACCCGTCTTATCGCAGAGCACTCACAGAGCAGTGCTCTTCCGTCAGTAACACGCACAAGCCACCCAGCACAGTCTCTCCCTTTCCAAACCCCTGCACCACACAGCGTGCCTCACGCTTGCCCCACTCATGCTGCAGACGTAACCCCCCTCTCTTCTCGCCCCTGCGACACCGCGGTGCTCCCTGCCTGCTTCCCCGGCACGAACACTTCTCGAGCACACGCAGTCCTTCCCAGGCACCCAGCACTGGCGCTAATGCGGCACGGAGCGCGTCTGACTTGCTACATCCGAAATCTCTTTTCCATATGGGTACTCTTGGAAAAGGATCCCAGAGCCACAAAACTGTTGCAGTTGGAAGGAGCCTCTTGAGGTCACCTGGCCTTACCCCCCTGCTCCAGCAGGGCCAGCTAAAGCAGGTTGCCCAGGACTGAGTCTAGTCAGGTTTCAAACAGCTCCGAGGATGGAGACTCCACAACTTCTCCGGGCGTCCTGCGCCAGTGTTTGACCACTCTCCCAGCGAAAACGTGTTTTCGTGTGTTCAGATGATGCAGACCACTCCGGCAACATGATCCAGTAGTAGGCAGGAGCTGGGAAAGAGCTGGATCCAGAATTTTCAATTTTATCTATTTTTTGCTGCCTCCAGAGTACATATTTGTACCAGAGCCTATCGCATTCACACTAGCCAACCTTTAGAGTCGATGGAAAGAAACAGACAGAAAAGTGATTAATTGGACCTGTGATTATGTCCCAGAAATGCCTATTTCTTTCCACAGACTTAATGGGAGTTGAAACAGCTCTGATGTAGCCGGTCTCTCATAAATTTTCTCATAGCCAGAGGTCAAAGGAAACTTAAGCTTTTTCAACAAAAGTAGACATCAGCTATTTGGATCAAGGTCTGAAATTTTTATGCGCCAAAATAAATCTTATTTTCGGATAGAAAAGCACTTCAGCCTTGTGCTTTACAGTCAAAAACATTTTATTTCAAAACAGCAGGTAAAGGCTTTTTCTGTATGATTTGTGTAAAAAGTACAACTCTATCCCTACTTTTTTAGTAAAGGTGTGTTATTTGGGTATTCCAGTGAAAGAGTGTGAAGAAAAAATGTATTAGCTTTTCTGGCAAATTACAGAAAATAGTAAATTTGATAATTAAACTTACAGTTTCACCAGGAAAAATGAAAATGAAAAGGCACTCTTCTCTGCATATTTGTACACTTAACAATGTGTGATACTTGTTTCTTTTTCTGATTGTTCATCAAAGGATGAATTTGCAAAATTCATTATTCTGCAACAGTTGCTCTCTGTGCTGTGTGAATTAGTGAGGTTTGACAAGGATTTTTTTTTGTTGGGAACTGCAGGAGAAGGAAGGATGTGTGAGTCAGAGAAATGAGAGCAAAATCAAAGTCTAATTTTGGCAAATGAAGAGGATCTTGAGAAGCACTTCACCTTTAAGCTGTGCACAAATGATAGATGCATTGCATGATGAATGCATTTAAAATAATCTAATATTTATGAAGATTCACGAATTGAGTCATTTACTGTTCATGCATTCCAAGTGTAAAATATTGATACACAGAGTTTTCATTAAGACCGTCCTTACATAATTCAGGCTTTCAAACATTCAATTCTTCTGAATTGTTCCATGTCATTTCTGTTGTAGATAAAGGCAATACTAATTCTTTTCCTGCTGAAGAGCGAATACAATTATGTTTCCACGTCTGGAATCATCAACAGTCCCTTGGCAATAAGTTCTCCAGTGCAAGATCTACTAATTAGGGTCAAGTCAAGCTCTGTTAGCAGAGGAAATAGCAACACCTGTGTCCCAGTGTCTTCCTGACTTCTAGGTGAGTTCTCCACATCTAACAGGATACAAAGTCCAATTAAGCCTTTCTTGCTGTTTGAGGCTTCCGTCAGTGCTCTGGGTAGCTGATTCTCTATGGAGAGCTGGGTCGGTAGCTTTTCCCTTAGCTTGTCAAATACACCAGCGTCCTGTTTTCAGGAAACTTGGAGGGATGCAATTTCTCCACCATCTGTTTTGCTGTTGGATTTAGGAGTGGAAATCAGGAAGTGCCCAGAAGGATGGGAAAGGGGCTGGTTTTATTTGATTTTATTTTTTTAGTGAGAGGTTGATGACAAACTGGGAAACTGGGTACTGACTTGTGTGTATGCATACGAATTGCATATATATGTAGATATATGTAAGCATGTACTTTACATAAAATGCATGGATGGCCTCAGAAGCCAGACTCTTTAGGCTGTCAAGCTAAAACTGCAAGCTGAGAAGAGGTGCAGGCAGAGTGTCGTGGTTTAACCCCTGCCAGCAACTCAGCCCCACGCAGCCGCTCGCTCGCTTCCCCCCCACCCAGTGGGATGGGGGAGAGAATTGGGGGGGGGGGGGGGACGGAAAACGCGTG
>JAVKLA010000062.1:4397318-4411495 GCA_034782735.1 Sagittarius serpentarius | reverse complement strand
CCTACTAACCCCAAAACCCAGCGCTGTACCAGCTGCTAGGGAGACAGTTAACTCTATCCCCGCCGAAACCAGGACACAGAGCTAAGGACCAAGCACGGGGGGGGTTTGTCTGAAACTCTCTGTCTCTCCAGAGCATGGACACCGGAGCCAGGGCTACTGCTGCGGACCTGAACCCGGCCCCAGCTGAAGTCGTACAACCCTTCTCCCGACAGAGCTGAGCAGGATTGCTCTCACGCGGGGCAGCAGTGAGGCCTGCCTTTTCATACCCGTAGCCTAAGGCTTGAGGTCTGGGTCTGCCTCTCACAGATGGGGTTCAAATCTGTCCCTTTTCTTCTGTGGGTAGCTGAGAAATGCCAAAGAGCGAGCCGTGCTTGTGTGGGCAGACCGAGCAGGACGGGGGGGCGGGGGGGGGAGGTATCACCGCTCCAGCTGTGGGGCTGGGATTGTTCCAGAAGGAAATGAAACATTTCTGGCGCCGGGAAGGATGCTGACAGCCCGCAGCACAGTTCTTCAGTCATGCAGAAGACCCGTGGCCTGGTTTCTTTCTTTCTCCTGGAAATATCCGCTTTGATATTGATCACTGTGTCAGTGATATTCGAGCAAATAAAACTTGGTTTTCATATTTGCTTGTTAGTAGTAATATCTTAACAGAACTAAATAAAAACAGTCATTGTCTTGGAAAATCGTGTAACTTTCCAGGCAAAATATACAAACGTGATAGTCCTTTTTTCCCTGTGCAATCACATTGTCTCGCTCGCTTAAAATGCTCGAAATATTTCTCAGCGTGTCTTAAGAACGTAGTCGATGTTACCACTCACTGGAGGTAAGCATCTCTCTTTGTTGGTCCTTCCCCTGGAGTTTTTAAATGTTTGGATTTTTTTCCCCTTCATTTCCTAACTGATTTGCATTTGGTTTTAGTACCTTTAAAATGTCATTCTGATGTCTCTAAAAAAAATCCCATCTAGTCCTTGAAAGCTTTCAGAAGACAGAATTTCTGTTTTCCAGCAAGGTCTACTTAAGGGTGCTTACAAAGCACTTGTTGATACTTCACATTTGCTGCATCTTTCTTGGAGACCCTGGAATTTCTTCACTAAGTGAAGGGCTTGTGTAATCTGAAAAACACTGTGATTTTTCTCTCTCTCTCTCTCCTTTTATTCTATGATTCTTCATTTGCCAAGGAGATAATGACTTTTCTTTTGCTGTTTTCAATCTAGCTGCTAATATTTCAGTGGAGTCTCCTCTTATGAGAGCTCACCTCTGACACTACAGCACATCTCAAAGTTTTTGAGCAAGCTCAAGAGACATACCTGCCTCAAACTTGTGATCTTTGGACTACAGCATATTATATGGCGGATGCAGGCAGACCAGACATCCACAAGAATTAAAAAACAAAGAAAAACAACCACCCCCACCCCCCAAAAGAAATAAAAACCATCAGGCAAAAAGTTCACAGAAAAATATGTCTCAAACCACAGGAAAGAGACATGTTCAAGCCAGGTTCACCAGAAGGATGTGGGACTTGTTTCTTTTAACCTGCATCTGTGGGTTTATCCTTAATTTGGGAAGAGTTTCGCAATTAGATGATGGTCTTTTTTTTCCCTTTTTTTTTTATTAATGCGATTCCTCTTCATCACAGCAGTTAATCATAAAGATCCCTTCAGGCCCAATAGGGTACAGTTCAAGCACACCAGAGGTCTATGATTACTAAAAGATGCCAAAACCTTAAATTTTCAATAGTAAGCTTTAGCTACAGTTGTGGCATATGCACGATAATATGGAGTCCTGTGTGCAGTGCTGCTTCCTGCTTTGTTAAATATGGAAGGGAGTTCAGATGTATTACAGGAAAACAAAGTGTGCTCAGAGCCCATGCGTAATCCGTGCTCTGCTTTAAAAAAACTGTTTCCAGGACAGGCAAATTTATTGACTGCTGAGTGTGGAGAGAAATCAGTATTTGTAGAGTTTCTGTAGGCTTCCCACTTTCTTACATGCCTTCCCTTGTTTTTCTGTAAATTCAAGCTTCCTCTTGGTAGAGCTGTGGCCCTGGTCTCAGAAGGCCAGGGTCAGCTGCCCGTTCCTCTGGTCCGGCATACGGGACACCCTGAGCAAGGGGTCCGACACAGCAGGCTGGGATGCGCTTATGTTAGCGCTGGGCCCTCTGATTTCAAATCTTGTAAAGCCAGATGTGAAGGGAAGTGGGGGCAAGGATGTCTAAAGACAGAACAGAGGAGATAACACTACGTGCCGCTGAGGCCCCTGCGTGCTGGTATGTGCCAGCACAAATGGTCTTTTGAATTCTGCTCCGTTACCGGTATTCCTAGATTTGCAGTGGTAGAAGAGGCAAATGCAGAAATCAGTGCAACAGAAGAAGACTACTGTGGATGGTGGAAGCCGTGCTGTGGCAAAAGGGCAATTTTACTCTTTTCCCTCTTTTTCTGAAATGTAGGAATTCTGGGAATATGAAGGAAAACAAATTGCCTCTACTTACTATTTGCACAACCACACGCGAGAGTTTCTTGCTTTTACTCATGTTCAGGTGCTCCTGTTTGCTGTAAACACCTCACCGTCCTAGAGACTATATGTGCACGGCGCTGATACCAAAGAAGGGTCGTGACATGACTGAACAAGGTGACACTATCAGATGAGAAACTGTCGAGATACCTGTGAACTGTGGCTTGGGGCAGGACACTCTTTCCTTACTTTCTCCGCTGCAAGCTTCCTACTCCCAAGACTGTCTCATTTTAGTGGATGGACAAGGCTTTGCCCTGTAGGATGTCGGGGGAGGCTGCAGCCTAATGAGTGGGGCATTGGTGCCCTCTCCTCCCATAGCCCCCCCCAGCCTGGGGCATGGGATCCTTCCCTGAACCTATTTCCTCACCCTGTCGCTTCCATGACCCCCCACAAGCAGCAAGCGTGCTCTGCACCGCTTTCTCTGACATTCTGCTGGGCAGAGCAAGAGGAAGAAGAAATCATCCTTCTGCAAAGCTACAGGCAAGTAGCACCGCTGCAGCCGTGGGGAAGGAGCCAGGTGAGGGAGATCAAACAGAACCATAGCTGGGCAAGGTGGCTCAGAGCTCGGTCACGCGGGAACGGGAGGGGTACGTGTAGACTGACATAGAAATCTCGGATGATCAAGGGTAAGCACGCACTAGTGCCTCTTGATTTTGCGTGCTGTGGCATAGGCTTTCTCTTGCCGCACAGCTGATGTATCAGTGTAATGCTCAGCAATGCCATTTGATTTTCGCGCGTAAAAAGAGAATAACTTTTGGTTAGGAAAATATTTTTTTTGTGTGGGTCAGGCAGGAGGACAAACAGAACTTGAGGTCAGAGGGTTAATTCTGACATGATTCCAGGGGCTTAATGCTATTTTATTATCCCCACAGTCAGCAGGAGTCCTTTGAACAAAAGCCTTGAGGACAGCAATATATCAGCTCCAGTCGCCCGCTGTCTTTTATTTGTGTGCGTACTTTGCTTTGTGCCTGCAGGCACAGCTTTCCTGAAGAATGTACCAGGGGAGGAGAAGCAGGATGGATGAGATGAAGGAGACGGAAGGAGCTTCTCAGCCCTTTCAAACAGAAGAGCTAAAGCAGAAACGCTTGAAGGTGCTTGATGTTCCTTAGGAAAAAAAAACCAAAACAACGGGCTGCCTGCCTGTTACAAAATGATGACAGAAGTTTCATACTGCTGACCTAATCCATTAAGCCCTCTTTCCTACCCATCTTATAAATTAATTAATTAATCAATTAACGTGTCTCACTTTTGGGCTAGGTTAACGCCTTTAACGTGGTTTAAACGAGCAGAAGGTTTTCTGTCTATGTCGTCTCCATGCCTCCGTATTTACCCAAGTCCCACTTGTTTATAAAAACAACTCTTCTTGTCTGTGCAAGTCCCAACTCTTGTTCATAAGAAGTAACGTAGAGTAAGGAGATCTCTGTGTCTCGTGACAGTCTTACGAAGAACGAAGAACCGTCCCCTCAAAGAGACTTCCTAGGAAAAAGAATGAGAATTAAACCAGCTTTTCCTTAAATGAAATTCTCAGGGTCTGATTGTTCTTGTGTGCTGAGACAAGCGGCTCTTTGCTGACTGCACGCGGAGCTGAGGGAGGTGAGAGCGCGAGAGCGTATAGGGCACAGAAGGAAAGAGTGCCTAAATCTCACTGAATTCATAGGGCCTGTGCCCCGAAACTGTATTGTGAGCTTGAGCAGATCTCTCAATCTTAATATTCATCCCGTCTTATTTAATGGAGTACGCAATGGAGAACAGAAAATCCTTCTGTGTAATTCTGTGGAGAAGTACCCCACGTTGTAGGAGGTGACTCTCTGGACAGATGGAGTTTAGGGCTCCAGATCTGTAGCACAACATTGATCAATTACACGCACCATCATGCTAACTTTTATAAAAAGCAAGGCACAGCAAAAAATGTACTTCATTTTCATTTTAATATTTTGCCATGTTGGTTTCAATATATAAGACTAATTTACGATCATTTTACCACTCAGGGGCCATCTGTTTTTAATTTAATCCTAGAAATTAAGCACAAAAGCTAAATTAGACACAGTTGGTAAAGTAATTCTTGGTTAATTGTTCAGCAGAAACGAGCGACTTAGAGTGTAACAGTTATCTAAGTTTTGAAAGCCAAAGTTAAATCCTAACTAAATGCAATTTTTTCTCACAATAGACTCATGACATGTAGAAAGACACCAGGGTTTGATCCACAGCGGGTTTATATTTTGAACAGAGATGTTTTCATCTGACTTTAGTTGAAAATGATAAACTTTATTGGAATATAAGTAAGTTCAATGCAAACTGCATTCTAAGGTCTCTCATGTCTCTTTAATTTTAAAATTGGAAGTACCATAATGTAAATTGGTTTGGTATCACTTTACTTGCAGGACAAATTTGCATTTCTGTATCAGTATTACTTGGGATTGTCACCCAAGTGACCATCAAGGGGAAAATTCCCAAGGAATGATTAAAATCCTGAAGGATTATTTTCCTGTGGTGTAAGCAAGTAATTTTGACCCTTTCCCTTTTCTTATTAGAAAGTAAGTTTCATGGACTTTATGACCAATAAAAACTTCCATCAAGAAAAATAATGGAATGGTAGTTTTGTGGGGAGAACTAGAGATAAACAAATGTGATTAGTTTAAGTGGAGCAAGTCACATTACCCATATATAAACATAAATACGGCAGTAAATGAAAAAAATAACTGTAGTCTGAAGAATAACTATTTCCATATCAGTATTAGTGACTTTAAACAAAATATGTCAGTGACATACTTTAAAAATACTTTTTAATAAGGTATACATGTACTTAGTTGTCTGCCTTTTTTTTACTACATGGAAGTTTCTGAAGCAACTAAGAAAACCAGTAAGTTTTGCTTTTACCAGAGGAGCAATTTTACCATTTTGATGACTTTTGCAAAGTTTTCTTGAAATCACCAGCTATTTTTGATTTATTATAAGGCTGTTTCACTGGATTAATATGACAGAAAAAGCCTGTGAAGTAAATGTAACAGCTCTCAAAGTACAGAATTGTCTACAAACCAGAGAGCAATTTTTCACCCTGCTTTAAAACTGTTATTTCAAGGTGAAAAATTAACTTCTGTGCTCCTCTGTTCTCGCAGGAAATAAAAATGTAGCACGCTATTAAAGTGAGGCATGCATAAATATTTACATTAGCTAAAGTTCTTCCAGAGTCATTACTGTCTTGCAAAAAAACCCCAAAACCCTGACAATGCACCAGCGGATGAAATACTTGGAACAGAAGCTATTGCGCATTTACAAATAAGGCCCACCAGATGGCACAAGGAAACAAATTTCAGTCAAGCTTAGCCTAAACCGCTTTGTGGTCTTAACACACGGGATGGGGGTAGGGGGAAACAAAGGGAAAACTTTAGGTATAGGATGCTCAGAGTTCATAGGTATAAGAAATCACTCTCGTCTCAAAAAAATTTGCTGAGGGCAGACATTATAAACCATTTATTCACAAGTGAAAGGAGAAGAAAATCCTCAGAAACCTGTTCGGTTTGGGGTGCGTTTGAGAGCGCCGTTCGGGTAGGCTGTATTTGGTGAATGTGTATACCCTGATCCACGCTCCGTGGAAAGACAGTTTACATTTCACTAGGAGAAATGAAATCTGTCATCTGGAGCTAAAATATTAACGCTGAACCTCATAGAAGAATGTAGAATACGTATGAGAACACTTTTGATGGGTCTTTTAGCCTTTCCCCTCACTTTAAGTATAAAGCCAACTAACCTTTGCCCTTAAATCTGTGCTTGAAGCACTCAAAACTTAGGGACCCCACATCTATCCAGGGATCCTCAACATTATGGGTTTTATTTCTCTGTCTGAATAGCTCAGCGCTATTCGGTCCTATTATGCAAAGAAATTAGGATACTCTCTGGCTCTACCTATATCAGAATGATTATTATTCATTTATTCTTTCATTTGTTCTCATTGGGCTTATAGTTCTCTACCACAGCAAAACCCTTGGTGGATTAAATCCTTCACATTTGTGGGTTGTGTAAATTCTACAGATGTCCTTATCTAGCTATAAGGACATAAATAGAAGAATTTTGTATACGTCTCAGCCTCCAGCAGTGAAAACCAGATTTTTTGACTTCTCTTACATAACAAGCTCCTGCTGGTACATGGAGTGAGGGGAAAGGGATTGGAAACATCAGTAAATAACAAGCAGAATTATTTAAATGCAAATTAAAAGTGGATACACGCACGTACACGCGGATATACGCAGCTTGTTCTGAAGAGTTTCCTGGGATTGCTTATTAGTCTCCAAAAGTCACGACACAAGCTGTTTGCGTGGATGTGTCAAACTATCAGCTGGATGTGGCTGGAGCAGCAGTTGCAACTTCAAATGTATTGTTCCCCTCTGATCCCCCTGACCGTACAAGCAAAAGGGTCAGACTGCAGTAACTTCATTTGCACTTTAGTCCCCACGCGGTGCCATCCCCCCCGTGCAAAGAGAGCTGGTGCCCAGCTGCGTCAGGGGATCAGGATCCGGCTCCCCGGCGCCAGCCAGGCGTTAAGGGCACTTCAGCAGCGCTGCCAGCTGGGCTTCCGTAGCACCCACGCTGCCTTCCGAACTCAAGAGCACTAATTCCCAAACAGCCTTTTATAAACTCTTTCGGGACCTGCTATTTTCTGATCGAAGCACGGTAGGGAGCCCTGGGAGCCCTCCCCGAAGGGTGAGCCGTTCTCAAAGGAGCCGTCAGTACCTTATTCACACCGTATCGCCCTTCCCGGTACCAGCGGAAATCAAGAGGGCTATTTGCGGAGTCGAGGCAAAGCTCAGACACTCTTAGATACCACCGGTTAAATACAAGGTAGCATGACCTAGAATTCAATCAGTTTAAATCTCTGGTCCACTGTGCCCTTTTGGATAATGGATATAATGCACCCTTACCTTAGGAGAGTGCTGGGGAAATGAACAATTGTTTCTTTAGTTGAAAGTTGGAATTACTAACATACGTGGTTTGGAGGTACAAAATGTTCTTGTCAGAAACAATCAAACATAAATCTGAATTTTTAGAGATTTTTCTCATCCCTAGATGCGTGGCACAGAGTATTCTGCTTCACTCCATCTGGCAGCTGAAAAACAAACAGTTAAGATCATTCATTTGTTGGAGACCAGCTGAGTATTGTAATTAGTCTTACTTGGCACTCAAAAATGTTGCATGCATTTGGTCAATTCTAGTTTAGAGAATAGAATTTGCTTGGCAGTTTTCAACTCTGTTAATCACAGAGCGCATACACACACACATGCATATATGCATATGCGCACAGTTTATACATTCCTATACACTTGAAATTAACTAATTTGAGTATCGTTCATAAGCTTCCTATTTCAGAAACGCTAACTTTTGGTAGGAATTGTGATGCACATACTGCCACTTGGTCTGTAGGACAATGAAATTGGAGCAGAAATCCTTCCTGGTGTTCATTGTGTGAAGCGTTGTGTAAAAGCAATGCACGTTAATGCATTGTGCTGGTAAGTCGGTATAGGAATTCACCTCTCTTCCTAACCAGTCTCTTTGTCATCCTTCTGGTGGTTCAGAGTGGGTCTGAAATCTTCAGAGACTGCCAATGGTTTCCTTTAACACGGGGGAACATCTTTCTTGAACAATATGGAGCTGCCTTTTCTAACCTGGGTTACTCTGGCTGCCCTGTTGAGGAAAACATCTGAGCAATACGAAGGGCTATACGGGGTGTATAGAGAGCACCCCTGAGGTATTTGGGGATTCTGTGTGTCCGTAGTGGTCCCAACACGTCCCCGGGGTAGACAGTAGGTGGTACAGGAAAGTGAGCAGAGGCTGCCCTCGCTCCAAAAATCGCGAATGGAGAAAGGGATGTATGACTTCATTCTTTTGAAGTGATGAAAAAAATCCTTCAACCAATAAAATGCAGAGTAAGTAACCCTGTTACTTGGAACGAAACCCAAGAATGGCCTAGAGTATTTTTAGTATTCGTGCATTTATATGTTCCATGAGTTCTTGTGCTTCGGTGGAGACAGACTGACATACACCTGTATGTGTGTAATAAGAGTGGTAAAATGATGCCCAGCATTACATGAAAAATTAGGAAATCTATCTTTTTCCAGTCATTTGAGAGCTCCTCAAGCCCAAGTCCTAATTACAATTCAGGTATTTTATAACGGTGTGAGAAAATGGAGCAGTGACTTCACTGTTTTGAGGACAGCATGGACTGAAGCAATTTCCATCATCTGCTCACTGTGAGTTGCTTAGCAATTCTGAAACAGTGTAATCCCCAAAATAAATTAAGGATGTTAACTGTATGCAAGAGGACAAGTCTCTTCTTAATACGAAGTATCAAGCACAATTTAGAGATGGGGCTTAAAATTATCCTGCATAAACCTCGATTTATCTGTCCTCCCTTTTAACAACAGATGGTCCAGAGTCCCCGTTTCTTATTCATGGGCTTCTTCACCCCCTCAGTCCCACCCGATTTCCTCAACTCAGGGACTTTGTTCCTGATGATTAGCAATACACTGGAGATAATGACACATTCGTGGCTGGGGGAGGTAATTATTATGAGGAAGAAAGGGAGCATTTGGGTGGCAAGCCCTTTGACTGGACTAATACGACAAATTTTCAGTTATCTGGCTATAGTCCACAGGATGCATTTCCAGAAAGAACTGTATAATTTGCATTAATGTTATATGCTTAAGGGACTTATTGCCATTCTGGACTGCGTCTAAGTGAAGACATAAAGTATCTCTAATGTCCTTTTCGTATCGTCAAAGTATGAAGAGATAAAGTTTCTGCATGGATTTTTACCTATGTGGCTGCAAAATATTTTAGCTGAAAAATAAATGTTATTCTGAACGGCAAGTAGTCTCAGCTCTAGCTCATAAACCTGAAATATTTTCAACGGTTGTGTAGTAACAGGCCTTAGTCAGTTCTCTGTGGTTCTGCAAGAAGCATCCTTTACAATTAGAGCCTTTACCCTTCCCTGGCGTTATTAAAATACAGCTTCTTTTTGCATGTCTCTCAGCGACTTTTCAGGTAGAGATTAAAGATCTCTCAGCTTTTCTTAATTTCTTCATTTCCTGGGGAAAGCCTAGAAGATGGAGAACTCAGGAGATCTGTATTTTTCCCCAGTTCTGCCACTGTCCTTTTAGGTGACCTTGGGCAAGTGTCTGTAAAGAAACAGAACAAATGCCAGGTGACCTTCTTTGTGAAGTGTTTTGAGATCCACGAGAAGTTCCACATCTTCCTGCTACTGGATTTACAGATTTAAAAGGTTAAACATCTGGCGAATGAGACGGCAGATTTTGCAACCGAAGTTGCAAATAAGGAATCCTCAGCGACCTGGGTGGGGTCCTGTGGGACTCCGAAGGAGACTTGGAAGTCCTCACAGACAAAACTAGCAGTTGGCACAAATATTAAGAAGACGGGCAAGTGCTGAAAGTGACAAGTCTCCCTCGCAAGGTGATCTGTAGAGCAAGAAGACTTGGTGCAAGGAAAGAAAGTGTGATGTAGTTTGGCTGAGCACCAACACATACCCCTCCAAGCACAGCCGGGAGCGCAGCCTTAACAAGCCGGGGGCTCCGCTCCCAAACTGGCAACTCAGGCTGATCTTACCGGGTAGTCAGCTCAGGGCAGGGGTAGGGCTGTCACCTCTAACCTCCTGCTCCCATCATTTCTCAGCTCCCACACGCAGAAATACACGCTCACTAAGTAGGCCAAGGCAGCTCCGCGTTTTTCCTGTCCTTAACAGATGATTTTAGACTATGTCCTTCTTTTTCCGTTATGTAAGTGTTTCTCGGGGTGTTTTGTATATATTACCCCAAGCCAAACAAACAGTTACACAGTCTGTTGGGGGTAGGCGGGGGGAAGCTTGTCTGAATTTGTTTATTACTTTCTTACAGTTCATTTCCAGAGTATGATAGCATAAAGGTGATGTAAAAGGACACTTCTCAAATTACCCTGAGGATTTTGTTAACAGCAACCAACCAAAGTGAAGAGATAAAAACAAATACTCAGTGATGTCTGCCTGATGATATTCTGCTTCTACTAGCATGTGAAATGAGAGGTGGAAGGAATTAACCTAGAAGAGGAGGAATGACAGCAGATGAGAAATGAAGCAAAGCTACAAGTACTCAGGCTTAGCTAGCGGCATGCATCGGCCGAGAATTGAAAAGGGATGCGGGCATTTCAGAAAGCTTGGCAATATAAAACCTGAAGGTTTGTCACCCATCTCTTTAGGGAGTGGGGTTCAAAATGTGGGAGTATGTGCCCAGGTGTCCTACATGCTAAATAAGAGAAATGAAATGCCTGGATTGTAATTCTCAACAGAAAGCCCCAGAAATATAAGTGTATGTAAACTCCTGTCTCTATGTGGACTGAGATACCTGTGTAAGATTCAGCATCTCTGTGAAGCTGGAACTGAGAAATAGGCTTAGGAAGCCAGGGCCTATTTCTGTTAAACTGACTGTGATAATGGAGGGATTTTGTCTACGCCTGTATTACTAACTAAAATGGCCCAGAACAACCATTTGCCCAGAAGAGCATGTGGCGTGTCACAACATGCATTTATTTGACTAACTCTTCTTTTTCTCCTGCAGAAAAAGAGGTGGTCTCATTTCTTTTGACTATTGGAAACCACATCTGGACCATCTTTGCCCTGAAAATGAGAAACCTTGGCTTGGTCAAAAGGTGCCAGGGAACAGGCTAGCCGCTAACCGGCATGGATAATTACGGCCAAATGCTCACGTTTGCATCTCAGACCTTTTTCATTTATTAACATAGATATATCTAAAAGCCTTGGTGAGAGAGGAGGAGATCTGGTTTGGGGAAATATTTGGCCTGCAGGGATTTGAGCTCTGTTCAAAACCCAACAAGGGGGTGACAGCTGCAAGGCAGTCAGGTTTTCTTGTGTTTGGTGCTCGATGCTGCGTACAAAGCAGTGCAAAATATACAAGTACAGAGAGACGAAAGCAGACCAGGGAGAAAGAGGGTCAAACCCTCTGACTAGAGCACTCAGCTGGAAGGTAGCTGCCCCTCTCTAAGCACTGTTCATGTTTTTTAATTTAGACATTTCCTGGTTAAAAACATTGCAAAAATCAAGGTTTCAGGAACGAGGACCTCAGATTTCCCCATTGCTCCAGCCACATTTCAAGCCATTCTTGCACGCCTACCTTTATTTTCTGGAATGAGAGGACCCTGCCCCTGAAGGGCATATTGCATTTTATGTCTCACTGCATTCTGTCACTCCTTTTGCCTTTCCTCTCAGAAAGTATAGTGAGAGTACGTAGTTAATACAGTACAGAGCATCTTCAGAGATAAATATGTGATCATAAGGAATCCAGACATTAAAACTTTAGTATCTGGAAAGAATGAATAGTTTTTATAAGGTCTTCTATATATGTGTATATTCTGGATGAGATTTTATGTAATTTCTCCTAACAGCCCACTTCTTCATTTAGCGCCCAGTCCAAATCTCACTATTCTGCAAAGAAATATTTTCATTTACTTCCCTTGGCTTTGGTTTCAAATCGAGGGAATTGAGCCAGGCTCACTGAAAATGGCAAAAATTCCTGCTCTCATACTCCACATTTTGGAGACTGGCTTTTTTGGTTGTTGTTCCCAATGACTTTAGGTCAGCCACATCTGCTCATGCATTTAAATTAAAGTTTAAGATCTCTCTCTGTTTGATCAAATGTTGTTTTCATAATTTATATGGGCTTCACTCCTCTGGAAACATTTGTTTAATGTAGGTAGTTCTGTTTTATCTGTCACTGGTATTTTTACCTGTTCTATTCCACAGTCCTTTAAGATGTGCTATGCATGAAAACAGCTTCATAAATAAAGACTGATTACTCAATATATTTCAGGCAATAAGCCATGGTCTTCAAAAAAGGCTACAGAAATATAAAATGTATATATTTATACATTAATGGTAGCATCACATATCTGTCAGCTGTCTGGATGTAGTAGATCCAGTAACTCTTATTCTTTTCTAGTGCCAGAAGTCTGTAGGCAAATACTTAGTTTAAAAATGTTGATTTTCCTCCTAACAGGAAGAAGGCTTAAGCGTTAGGGAAAGTCTGTGTTCAAGGAGGTGGGTTTTTTTTTTAATTCTTTCTTGTTTCTTTTTTAATTACTTCTGTTGCTGCTGTTACTAATCAGCTTGTTTTGCATCATGCTAAACAGCACAGCTGGAGAATTTGCTCACTGATTGAAAGTATCATGTGAGCAGAGAGAGTGGGCACCAGTGGGACCGCAGTGGAAATCACTGCAAAGAGATTTCAGAGATGTTATAAGAAAGCAACAATTTTTTGGCACCTGGGAATGCTTGAGGAAGGGAAGAAAGAAAAACTCAGTGTGGGAGGATTAGAGAAGGAAAGATGTATCTGGGAAATAAGAGCAAGAAAGGGAGCATCTTTATTTATGCCTGGACAGTCAGCTTAGCAAATTTAGCTCAACAGCTGCGGTAGCAGCAAGTCCTATCTTAAAGGTGGAAAACTTCCATCACGACCAGAAAAAAAAAAAAAGGAGAAAGATAGGAGTGGATGACAAAGCAGTCATTTGAATTTATCCCTGTTACAAGCTGTTATAAAGCCCGTAGCAGAACTAAAGTTCCTGCTGTTCTAGAAATAGCACCTGCGTTTCATAGGCAATGAATTGTACTAAGAGGCAATAGGCCTGCCTGGAGCAAGGGGTGACTCAGTCTTAAGGCAACAGCACAGCACGCACGGAGGAAGAATAGAAAGAAAAGGTAGTGCTCTCCTTACCCTCTTTTAGACCTCTGTGCAGCTTTCTGTACAACCCTTTCCCTGTATTTCTACTGTACCCAATGGTTAGTGTTACTTTACAGCATCGGCTCCTGCCCAGGTCCACTGCCACAGTCGCCCTGTCTCAGTAGGAGCATACGGATAGCTGTACAAAGTGAGTTTTGCTGTGTCTGTGAGTTTTGGGCATAAGGAAATGCGCTAAAAAATAACATAACACAAAACTGAGAGGAAATCTAGGGCAATATACTGTCGTTTCCTTCATACAGGAGGCATCAGTAGCACTGTCCATCATTCACATTTCTTGACATTTCCTGTTGCAGGTCTCTGTTTTCATTCTCTTTTAACTTTGCCAGACTGTGAAGGCTGAACTTCCCTTACCAGCTGCTGAGGCCAGAATGTTTGCTTTTGTTTATAAAATGTTAACATTAGCTTTTTTTTTTTGCAGCTTCTGAGAATGAAAGGGAGGGGAGGAGGGGGAAATTTTTGCTGTGGTAAGAAACTTTGGTACCTTTTTAATCAGATGATCTGAGCCTTGGCAGGGAAGCTGAAAAGCCGGTCAGGTCCCGTTCTTCTGTCAGGGATGAGCCTTGCACCTTCCCTGAGAGAAACTGCCGAAATTTGGCAAATTTACAGGCCTCTGAAAAAATCTCCCCTTGCACGGTCCCGGCAGCGGCTCTGGCGGATACCAGCGCTGCAGCTCCCATCTGTGTATGTCTCCACCACAGCTGCGTGGGCTGAGCCCGACCGACCTGTTGCTGCTCCTTGGGTCTCCTGGGAGGGTGCGGGGCCCCCTCCTCCACGAACACGCTGGGCTTCTCCTGCTGCGTGGGGGGGGGGGGGGGGGGGGGGGGGGGGGGGGGGGGGGGGGGGGGGGGGGGGGGGTGGGGGGGGGGGCGGGGGCGG
>JAVKLA010000062.1:4385489-4397308 GCA_034782735.1 Sagittarius serpentarius | reverse complement strand
CCCCCGCCCCCCCCCCCCCACCCCCCCAGCACTAAAGAGAGAGGGAGATCTGACTTCAAAACCGAATATTGCTCGAGATGTCTGGCACGGCAGAGGGAGTAGATTAGGATAAGGAGCTTGGGAACAGCGGTCCATGTCGGGAGCTTAAGAAGGTACGGGAGGTTCAAGGACAAACAGACTGGGAGCGAGGGATGAAAATGAGAAATGGAATGGGGAGGTAGGAGACCAAAATCCAACGATGAGCTAAGGGAAAAGTAGGATAGCATGCACTGGTGGCCAAAGAGGCTAGCTTCAGGTAGAGGAAGGGGTGAAATACCCCGTCCTTAGTCTCAGGTGAACCACGTAAACATGGGGAGGTTGGGTGGTGACCCTTCGGAGAAACTGGAAGGAAAAACTTGAATAAAAGGAAGTTGGGGGCTGCAATGAGGATCCCTGAAAAACAGATCTGGAGTGGTAACGCAAACAGATGTGGATTGGTATGAGCACCTTAGACACCCAGACTGGGACAGCCTGGAGAAGGGGTCAGAGCAAGGGAGCATGTAAGAAGAATGAGGTGAAAGAGCTAAATCAAGGACTGGCTTGGGACAAGGGTAGCCTGCAGGAGGTGGGGCAGCAGGAATGAGGAGAGACTTTGCCCACCAAAACATACCTTACAAGCACTAGACCTGTAGTCTTACAAGCACTAAGTCTGTGAATGTCTGTGCAAGAGAATCGCTGTAATGATGAGTATTCTAGAAATGACCATGAGAAAATGGTTATTTTTGCATAAACCCCCAAATTTAATTATGTGCCATAAATGAGGACAAATGAGGTATCATATAGCTTCTCATTTGGTAAGCTCTGTCCATCCTGTGAATTGATTGAGGCAGAAGTTCTGTGGAAAATACTAACAGCTCCATCATAGTGTGTACACACAAGAGACCAAACTAAAACTGCACAAGTAATGCTAATGCTGACAGACTGAAGTCTTTGGCACATCTTTAACGTTCTTTTAATGTATTTCTGTGTGTGTAAAGAAGCAGCAGGGAGTGAATGGCACATCCAAAAGTTCCTGCTAAAAAGAGATCATGATGTACAAGACAACAATAAGATACAAGACAGACAAACAAAGGGAAGTGAGAACTTTACACTGTTTAGTTGCTACATAATGAGAAGGTACTCTGCATATAGTGTGTCTTTCTCACCTTCTGCTACCAACTATCTTTGTTCGATAGGTAGTGTGACACTGGGTTAGATCAGTAAAAGCCCTAAAATCAGTTAAGATGCTTAGTATTACTTGCTTGCTTTTCTATGACGGCTCAGGTAGCGATGTCTGATGTGCTTGTTTGCCTGTGACATATTGTGCGTGGCAGCGCATGTTCCCATAGCAGAGGGCTCCTGGGTGATGGAGAGGGGGACTCCCGGTTCGTGGGTGCTTGCTGCTCTCTGAGTGGGGCGGCTCTCCTCTTTGGGATCAGTGAGGTATGGTAAGAGGCAGAGTACAGGGAGGGGAAGGCAGTGACTGAAAGGCAGTTGGCAATATGGAAAAGAAGCAAAGAAACAAGCCAGCGAGCTTGGAGGATGGTGCCCTGCAGAGCCTGGAGGTCCCCTGAGCAAAGAGAGCCAACGCACTCCCAGGCCTCAGCTGGGATGGGGCGACTTTTGCAGGGCTCAGGTGGGACTGTGCACAGCAAGTCACTGCCCAGGAAAGGACCCGTCCGGCGGGGATGCAGTGAGCACAGGGGAATCTGTCTGCCACCCCCTTTTGGCGTCTTGGGAGTGTTTGATGTAAGACCTAACTGGACCCTCTTTAAATCCCTGGCCAACTTGTCCTCCTCTCAGGGACAATAATACGTAAGTGAATGCTATCGAGGAAATGTTGTGAAACCTCATCTGAATCATCAACTTCCATACCAATCTTCACAATAAGATTTTAAATTTTTGTTAATGGCTTTGGTATTTCACCCCTCTTCCTTTTTTGGGGGTGTTATGTAACCATACAGCCTCACTAGTGAAGCAAATCACTTGTTGGACGTGGAAGCCGGAGGCTGATTTGCTAGGAAGAAATAAGTCTAAAAACTACAGAGCAAAGATTATGTAAACGACACACCGAATGATGAAAGAAAGGACAAATTAATTTTTTTGTGTAACAAATATAGCAAGTTTAATACCTGTCTTGCACTGCAGGTACAAACAAAACCAGACCCAACTATGTAAGGTATTAAGCACCAAGTTCTTCTCTCAGTCCAAATGCTCTCCAGGCTTTGGGTGTCCAGTTTTGGCCTAGCCAGAAGGTCACTTTTTTATTTTTTTCACTTGAAATCATGGAAAGCATGAAGAAAACAAAGGAAATACAAAAAATGGGGCTCAAGAATAAAACACTTCATCAAATAAATAACGTGTCAGACCTTAGAGTCCACTGACTGCGGAGAATGTTAACAGCATTGGCTGGACTAACATTACTTCCACCAGCAGGCAGATTTCTTACAAATATGATCTTTCAGCTATTTCATTAACCTCACACTCCCACACATGAAATTGAAGCTTAAAGGTCATGTTTAATGTGTTCAGTGTTTTCACATCATTCTAATTCCAAACCTGAAGCTTATTCTTATAGTAAGTCTATTTACTAAATTTCAGCCTTGAATCTTTTATGCTTTAAGTATATTTTTATTAGAATATTTCATTTCTGTTCTGTGTGGTTTTTTAATGGCATGATTTCCTGTTAACTTCTTGGTTTTCTTCAGTCAATAATAAATTTTTTTGACAGACAAAGGAAGAAATTTTAGAAGGAATCCATCACAGCTAATAACTGACTGTTTCTGTAAGTAATACGGAGATATTTCTAATACACATACACACGCACAACTGAAATACATTATTGTTGGTATTTTCTTGTTTACATAATCTAACCATTGTCTTCTGCCCTTTCAAATCCTCTCAGCACTTTCCAAGTGGATGCCTACCTGATTTTTAGTGTTCTGACACGAGAGACTTTAAAGATACTTTAGTGCTAAATTCCCATTCAAATGAATGAAAGTGATTTCCCCAAACAACAGAAGACAACAAATAAGTATCTGAGAATACAATTCAGGGAATTCCTGATTGCCAGTTCTGTGTCGACTTTATTGCAAAAAATAATCCGCACTATTTGTGCAGATTACTTCTATAACTCTGTGCCTCAGTTTTCTCTGTTGAGAACAGTAAATCTTCATTGCCTACCTTTTACTTGTCTTTTTAGGCTGCCTTAATCACTGGTTGCAGCCTCTTGTTGCTTATCTGTGTAAGTAAAGGACCAAGACACTAGTGAGTGTGGTAAGTAGGACTCACTTTCAGCTTTGAATTGATTACCTATTTGTTTAAATTAAGGTGCTTTTATTTTTTTATAACGGATGGACTTCATCTTTTTGGTCTTAAATTTTCTAGGGTGTGTGCATCAGCATGTTTATTTACTCACACTCCTTATAGTAGGAATGCAGAATAACTGTTAATAAAACCACAGATTTCAAGTAGATGAACTTCAAATAATTCAGTTTATGCTCTGTAAAATCTTTTGGGAAGCTGACTGAAGGGGAGAAAGTAGTTGAAACAGCCTGGCAGCCCTCTAAAGTCATATTGACGAGGGCACAAATTCTTTCTGATCATGGAGGAAATATAGGAAATGTAATAAGAGAATAATTCAGCTGAAGTCAATGATTTAAAAACAGTATCTAGGACGTGGAAACTGGATTGGACATTAAGGATAAGTGCAAAACTATACAAAGGCAAACTCATAAAAATCAGCTGATAGAATGATTCACCTAGAAGGGATACCAACTGCAACAAGAAACGGTGTAGAAGGATATTGGCATCAAGAGGCAAACTGAACCAGAAAAAATTGTCTACTACTTATTAAAGGAGGATAGCTATACATAGATGGTATTAAGGCGGCTGAACTGTTGGATGCCTTTTTAGCATGCAATCAAGTGATTATCATACTGATACACTGGCAAAGGGAAAGACCTCAACATCTGAGTGTGGGAGAGATATTGACCCAGTGGAGCGCTTTGAAGATGGTTAGGGAGTTGAAACAAAGGATATCTCAGTGGGAATTGGGTCTGTTTAACCTGGAGAAGAAAAGGATAAGAGGGGATTTAACTACAGTAATACAGAGGAGGTGGAGCCAGATGGTCCTCGGGGGGCACAGTGAGAGGATAAGCCCCAAGGGTCAAAAGATTAAATACGAGAAACTGTAATTGCACATAAGGAAAAAATAATTCACCGTAAGAGGTAGCCCAGAGTGGATGAGTAATATCTGTCTTTGGGGATTTTGAACAACTGTAAGGGCAAGGTCATGAGCAGTCTGATCTAACTCTGAGTCCTGCTCTGATTAAGAGGTTGTTCTAGATCCTAGTACCTAGGTCTAGATACTAGCTCTCTGGTGGTCCCCTCTGTCCCGTTTTTCTCTATAGTTCTGTGATTTTATGTCCTGAAGTCAGATATTTTCAGACAAGCTGAATTTTATGAGTTTTTTTCAAGGACTCTTTAATGCCCTACAACCTGTTGAACTTTTAAAGATATTGGTGGTACACCTAGCTATAGACCTAGGTACAGTTGATCCTGGGAGCTCTAGGGATGAAGTATATGATTTCTTAAACCCTTCAATGATTCCTTATAATCTGTCGATTACAGAGTGTTTTAGAAAAAATAGAAAAGTCTTTCTCAAAATGGTTTTAGGTGCTTTCTACCTTGTTCCTTGTTTTTGTTTGCCTGCCCTCACACAGCTGTGGTGAGGGAGGGAAAGTGCTGAGTGCCCATAGCCGATATAGCAGTCAGAGAAGCTAAGCTTTGAGCAATCAAGAAGTGCTAAATATTCTGAAAAATAGAGCCTGGAAGTCTTATTATTGCACCTTATTGCAGTGATAACCTTAATTGTTTGCACTTCTTAGTATTTGAATATATTTTAGCTGTCATTATATTGTTATTTTATCAACCTTTATAGTACCTCTTCTGAAGTCACAGTATTGTTTGTTGTTATTACTGGGGCATAGAGTGTATCATCATGTACAGTTTCAAGAGTGCTGGCTGTTGAGGTGCTCCATGACCCTTCCCACTAGAGTGGCCATGAACAGACTCCAACAGCAGGACGTGGGGCAACCCAAAGGTGCTGTTAGGACACAAAGCCAGCCTTGTTCCTTTTCTGCCATTTTAGAGTATTTTGGGGAAGAAAAAAACCAAGTCCCTATTTGTATTTCCAGCAAGTTTGCACCTTGTCAGCAAGCACTGGGATAATTTGCTTCATATGTTTGACTGTGTCTGATAGTGTAACTTTTGCTTCTCTCCTACAAGGACCCAAGATATGATGAACCAATACAGATTTTTGACTCTCCCAGCTTCAGCTGAAAATCAAAGTCAGGTCCTCAGTTAGTTATGTAAATAGTAATGCTGCAGTTTGTGTCTCTGATGAACCTATAGGTAACCACTGAAGGAATAAGTCCAAGTGAATGTAACTTAGGAAATAATACACAAAGTCAGTCCAGCCACTTCTCAGACAGAAATGGTACTGCCTCAGCAGTACCTCAGCATCCTGCTACCCAGAAGGGACTCATTTTAATATAAGGTTGTCATACAAGTATTTTTGTTTTAATCTATGATTCACTTCAGTGCTGAGGAGTCTAATTCATCTTCTGTTCAAGTCAACAGAAAGATTTGCAATGACTTCAAAAGGAATTGGAATAAGCACCAGCTTGAGCTAGCCAGAGGCTGGCTTTTCCTTTCAAATCTTAGCTGTGTACTTTGAAAACAAGTTTATGTCACCCTAGTTTTTACCTGCAAGTGACTACATGAACAAGGCCGGGAACTATGGGTAAAATATGGAAGCATTTAAACGTCATTGTGGCCATGAACTTTCATATCTTCCTATACGACCCTTTCGAGTTCCCTTCAAATTGAAATATATTACTCTGATTCTTTTAAGTGATTTTTTTCAAGTTGCGGGGTTTTTGTTGGGTTGGTTTTGATTTTTTTCTTTTTTTTTCCCCAAGTGCTGTGCTGATTATTAGCACAACAGTATGATAATGGCAAAAGCACTTTTAGGAACTACACACTCCGATCCTGTCCATTTCTAGCAGCTCTGGAGGCATTGTACGAAAGTTCTGCAAAGTCAACAGGTTTGGGCTACCCACGATCCCCTGAGCCCCAGGTAAGCTCCCCCTGGGCTTACTGGCCAGGCCTGCAATGGTAATTACCCCACTCGCAGCAGCAGTGAATTGTACCTCAATGGAGGCCCTTGGACAGTCTCTATATTCTTAAGGATGTATGCACTTTTTCTCATATAATTCTTTTGGATGCTTCTTTTGCACCAAGAAATTCTGCGGGACATCTTAGTGAAGCACCATGTATTTTCGAGTACACGTGTAATACAGTCATGGGTCCAGCAATGTCCTGCCAGCTTCTCATCACGAGGTATTCTCGTGGGGACCATCTGCTCTCCGGTGCTTCCCTGTCCAAGGGGTCTAACAATGAAGGCGCTAGGAGAGGTAATCTTGTACCTTTTCCTCTCATGGAAAGCTACGGTGGATGTAAACACGGGATTACTAAAAACACATGGAAATTGGGATAATAACAGCAGCAGAAATCCATTTCTTTCTGGGGGTTTCTTCTATTCAGAGCTGCCTTTGGTGAATCTAAACAGTTTTATGCTAGGACACTGACTGATTATGGGAGCCCTCCTCTCATGGTGGCTGCTGCTCAGACCTGGAAGAAAACTGCAGGTCATTAGTTCTAAGTGTTGGTACACATGAAATAATGTAAATAACGGGTCCAAATGAAGCAATTTAATTTGAGTGGAGTCCACAGCTGTATCTCTTTTGATTTCAAATTTACTGACTTCCCGGCTTCTTTCCTACCATTATTATCCACTACTTTTTGCATTTGTATATAAACCAGTCTGGACACCACTTTTGTACGGATTGCGTAGCATTTGACAGCAATTATGTTCCTTTTCTTCAGAGACAGAGTAGACCACTTTCACTAAAAACCTCTCGAGCATGAAAAAAGGAGACACCTTTAAAAATGAACAGCCATATTCTAAACAGCTGGCTGTAGTAGCCACAGGGTAGGTACAGCATAGGTAGGGTGTGAGCTACTCCAAATCTGCTGCCATGTTGCTATTTAACTAGGGGTTAGTGCAAGGCAAGCCTGCGTCCCAGCCACCATCCAGCTGCTCTGTGCTGGCTTCAAGGGAAACTTGATATAATTAATCTCTCTGAAAACACAGAATCATAGAATTGCCTAGATTGGAAAAGACCTATAAGACCATCTAGTCCAATTGTTAACCTAGCACTGACAGGTCCCCCACTAAACCATGTCCCTAAGCGCTGCATCTACACATGGCTCTGTGTAGGGACACCACACTTGGACAAATAAGATGAAGTGTTACAAATGTTGTCCTGAGAATTAAAAGTCTGCGTTGCACATTTATGTGCCAGAAGTTTGAGGGAGGAGTAGTGCAGAAAAAGGAAAGGCTGGTTTTAGGTTTTACAAACTTGGAAGGTTTGGTCATCACCATCTAGTCCAGACCCCAAGAAATGAAGGATGGCAACATTAATCTCATTGATTAGTTTCTCAGGGTCTATATTAAAACCGGTAAGAGTGGTTTTTTTTCTGCCCTTGGTCCTCTTGGACGGTGGGTTTAGAACCTCAGTACTCGGATGTTCAGAAACATTCTAATTCCTGCCCAAAGGTATTAATAATTAATGCATTTGTATTTGTTCTTAAAAGACCTCCCCCTTCCCTCTCTTCTCCCTTTACTCCCCTAGACTAGATGCAGACATCAATCAGGTTATCTCTCAGCCTTTATACTGCTAGATTTGAGTAGAAGACAACGCTTTTTTTGTGTGCTTTTGTAGGGCAAAATCTCTGCTTAATCTTTTCTGAACCACTTTCACTTTGAATTCATGTTCTTCGAACATCTGGGTCCAACCCTTCCATGAGATTTTGGATCAAGTCTCTCTTCTCCCACTTGAATGGAATAATATCAGGGGTTGGGTTTTTTTGTTTTGTGGGGGTTTTTTTTGTTTTTTTTTGTTTGTTTGTTTTTTGTGGTTTTTTTTACTGTTACCAGAATTCTCTGATGATTCGTCAGGGAGTTGTTGCCTTTTTCATGGTACTTAACACTGAGGACAACTAGGCATCTAATGACCAAATCAATAGTTTACTATTTTGTGGATTTAACAGTTTTTACCTGCACTGTGGATCTATTGTGCCTGATACTGAGCTTGCTAAGTGTTAGATAATGAGTAGTTCAAATGTTGCAGTGAGTTCCAGCTAACTGTGCTGAAGATAGCCCCGTACTTAGCTTAACTCCTTGACACAAATGATGAACTAACAATTTACCTTCAGCACAAGAGAAAAAAGACTAACTTTAGCTGTAAGAAATTTTGCTTGGCATTTTGACTCTAAATCACAACATACTTTTACAAAGCATTAACTTAATCTTTATAACCTAGCCATTTGAACAATTATGCATCCCAAGGGCAAGATACGGCCGTTTGAATTTACTTCTTTGTGCTTGAAAGGACAGGTTCTCTGATGCTGAAGACAGTGAAAATGTTAGTGCTCAGAATGTGATAAGACGACAAGTGTAAGCTTCATTGTCCCAATTCTTCAGTCATTCCCGTTAGTGACAGACAAGAGCAAAACATGAAGCAACAAGAGAGGTGGTGTGCTTTTCCTTCTGCTTTGCATTCCAGTTTCAGGTGCATTACAAAGTAGAATAGTAGATGTACTCACCATATACATTTGCATGTATGCATTTGTGTGCATACCCATATGTATATTAAAGTTTACATGAGACTGATGGGGTTCTGTGCAGACGATGAGGTAGGAGTCTTCCCCATTTTATCTCACCTGCAGATGAACTACGCTGTTCCCAAGGTTTGTCTCACGAACCTTGTCACCTCTACTAGATGACGTTTGCCCTGGTTGCTTCCTGCTAAATCCAGCTTTTATGACCCTGCACTGTGTACTGTTTTCTTCCATTTCTAGAAGGTTGCTCAGCTAAAGTGCTGTACTTACTTTATTCATAGCCTTCACTTAAATAAGTAACCTTCTGTTTCTCTTTGTGCAGAGGTAATGACCGATCATTGTCCCCCTCAAAATAGAGCTTGTTGCCTGGTGTTTCTTATCAAACCTGCTGAAAACCTTTTCTAGCACAAAGAGTCTCCGATCGCAAAACGCCCTGCCTGCCATCATTAATAAGAGTAACCAAGCCGAAGATTTATTTTTTTGTAGGAAGCTTGCCAAATGCAGAAACTTAGAGAAGGAAAAGTGAGGTCAGAGAAAAGCTATGTAATGTCCTCTGGAAAGCTGAAAATTAGTAGGTCAGGTTACTGAGTTTTGTTACAGCCCTTTTGCCCGCTAAGGTGTTTTGTGTGGTCCTTCAGTCCACCTCTTTCATATGGCCTCCTTCACAGTCAGATGGAGAAATGGACATGAATTTCTTTTTGCTGGAGCCCTTTCAGGATCAAACTATAGGCCTTTGTTTCCTCTCACGCATAAAGAAAATATCTTCCACCTTAACATTGCTCTGGCAGGATAGCAAAATGCTGGTCACCAACTCCTCTCCCAGCAACAGCTGGATGGGGACAGCCTTCAGCGCGCTGGAGCTGGACCTCTTGTGCAGGAGTAAGTAACTCCCAGGAACTACAACTGAAATGAAGGAGAAAATGTCCTCCACATATTTAGCATTTGCCAGAGTGCATCCTTAGAGAGGTCATCGTGAGAAAATGAAATTACCCACCTGGCACAGCAGTAGTCATAATGAAATATGTTTTAGCAGGCAGTGAAGAAATAAAATGAGGCCAGAAAGAAGCTCAGAACTGGTGACATCACACTTCAAAGGGAAGCCTGCCTAACGGTAAAAATACGTTTAAAATGGGATAGAATTTAATGACTTCCAAAATACTGGAGAGTGATTAATTGACTGGGTGGTGAGCCACCGGCTTGGATGAGCACATCAATCACTCCAGCGGCATGTCTGTCACACACTCCTTTCAGTGCTTTGCGCGTCCTTTTTACATCTAGAGATGCAGGACTGCTAGACAACCATTGATAAAATGCCACCCGGGGGCAGAAAAGAAAACCGAACCACTCATCACCACCCGGTTCACTCTGCAGGGAAAGCTTTTGCCTCAGGGTTTGCAGGAGGCCTGAGCTTTCTCCTCTCGGTGCAGAGGACAGCAGAGCACTCCCGTCCCTCTCTGGCTTGGCTTTGCTGCCTCTTTCCTGCCTCCCCCCTGATGGGGTATCGGCCTGGCCCTGCTCACACGGCAGCAAGGGCCGGAGAAGCAGCTGGAGAATGATGGCTGCTTCTGGGTGAGGGAATTCCCTTGTTGCTTGTGTGAAATTACTGAGTGGTCCTTGAGAGAGGAGGAGGCTAAATAATCCGTGCTTAGAGGTGAGCACTGCAGCCCCAGGAGACATAGGGGCAGACAGTCGCTTGTGCAGGGAATAAACACTTACATGGAAAAGATCTACAGAGAAGGAGTCTAAAACCTCAGATCCTGTCCCCAGAGCTTCTCAGATTTGACAATACAGTGTTATTTAGTGGCACTTTTCATTTTTGGAAGAAAACAAATGTTTCATACTATGCATACGTGCTAGCAAGGGATTAGATGTCAGGATATTTGAGTCTTTCTAAATGTGCTAATATCTTACACAATTTCAGAAGTCTTAACAAACTTAGTCTCTTTATTCCTCTGTTGTGCTGCCTGGAAAGTGAATATAACAACTCTTCCCTTAGACAATCTATCACAGTCCCCGTCCAGGCAAATCCACTTCTGGAGGCAGAGGGATACTCTACTTAATTAAGGACTGTCAGCTTCTGGCTATAAGATGCTAGTATAAGCCATCCATGTGTATTAAAAAATGTTCTGGGTGAGCCAAACAAAAGTATTTTGCTTTGTAATCCTAAATAGTGTGATTTCCCAGATGGAATTTTCCTAATTGAGCTTGTGATTTCCGTTCATACCATCCAGGTCCCTGCTTCCCAGCTGGGATGACTGAATACAGTTCAGAGAAAATATGAAAACATTTGAAAGATGGACGAAGGTAAAGTATTTTTCATCCAAATATGGCGGTAACAACAGTCAGTTGTATATGAGCCATATTTGGCGTGTTGGAGCTGTCAGAGTGGTATCTACGCAGCAGCAGGTTGGACTAGAGACAAATGGTTGGAAGAAGCACAGGTCAAAGAGCTCCAGTTAACACTTTATTGTTTCAAAAAGAATGTACACGCCAGTTCGCTAGATTTGGCAATGACTATCCATTATTCACAGTCCTCCGATGGAGAGATGGTAACTGGAAATGAGGCCGAGAGATGCCTCAGACCCAGATCTGGGTTCAGACTCCAGCCTGCTCCCAGCCTGGCCGCTCCCGCGCGCTGGAAGCATGGCTTGGACCTCATCGCATTGTGAGAAACTCCAGACTTTCAGCAATAATTAGCTGTGCGAGTTTCACAAAACAATCAAACAAACAAATCTGTTCTCATGCAAATGCTGCCAGTAACAGAAAGTAGTAGAAGAGAAATCTGAGACCTGTCACGTGAGTACAGTGCCTTCCTAGTCAAATGGTTTTCAGTTTGCTTGAAGTGTTTGCAGCTGTTATGTGCAAAATTTTACAGGAGTGGAACGTGAGCTTGATGAAGCAGGAGTAATTTGAAAGGCTGGGAAAAGAAGTAATAAAAGTCTTTCAGTGGTTCTGTAGGAGGTAGTGCATGGGGGCTGTCCTGGTTTCGGCGGGGATAGAGTTAATTGTCTCCCTAGCAGCTGGTACAGCGCTGGGTTTTGGGGTTAGTAGGA
>JAVKLA010000062.1:4373531-4385389 GCA_034782735.1 Sagittarius serpentarius | reverse complement strand
ATTATTATTGTCACTTTATTGTTGTTATTAGTGTCATTGCTAGTTTCTTCCTTTCTGTCCTATTAAACTGTTCTTATGTCAGCCCACGAGCTTTACTTTATTTTCCGATTCTCCCCCCCCATCCCACTGGGTGAGGGGGGAGTGAGTGAGCGGCTGCGTGGGGCTGAGTTGCCGGCGGGGGTTAAACCACAACAGGGCATAAGTTCTGATTAAATGAGAATGGGTTTTGTTTTCTTTTTTACTGAAGGTTCAATAATATTCAAAGCTAGATCCACCTGCAGGACTGTTTGGATTCTGTGTCATGTAACTGTGACCATTAGGATGCTTTACCTCTTTCTCTCTTGCTCTACCCCACATAGTCTGCACTTGAACGTTTTTTAGGTCACCCAACTGAATGGTTATGAAAGCTATAAAGCAGGTGAACAGGCTTTTTATTCCTTGAAATGCTTGCCATTTCCATTTGAAGTTGGATGAAACAGTATTGCATACAGATCGGTGAGAATCTAGCTCTGTCTAGGGAACTGAGTGGAAACATCCTTGCTAAAAATCTCAGCTACAGACGTGCTCACTTTTGCTAACATTTGGTCTCTGCAAACAAAAATTTACTACATTTATAATTTCTTTATGAAAGCGTTGATCCACAAGAAAGAGAGCTGTCACTGTTTCAGATATGTTTCCTGGACTAGGTAAAAATAAGACTATGTCCATAAATAAAAATGAGACGCTGATTTCCTGTGATTAATGGATCAACTAACTCAGTCATGTGGATTTTGATAAGTATCTGGTATTCACAGAAAAGTCTGCAAGTTTCTGCAGCTTCTAATCAGCTGCATATGTGACATCACCAAGTAAGCAGATACCAATGATTTAATTAGAGAGTTCCAAAGTCACTGCAGCTTTATCTAAAGACCAGATGAATGGACGATGAAGTCATATCCCCTACAAAAATACAACAAGGAGGACAACCATGTCAAAATCATAAGAACCTTCACCAGATCCATTTAGTCTAGTTTCTAGCACTGCATATCACAGAGAAAGCCATAGGTAACCAGCATCATGTGAGAGGGGAGTCCTTTAGAACCACATTTGTCCTCTTCTTGCACTCTAATAATTATAACTGGGCTGATACAACATTTTAAACATTGTGTAACTCTGGATATTTTTCTTGTTTGTAAAAATGACAGCATGACCTGACTATGACCTATGAACTAGGTATGTTCATTAAATGTATCTCATTTCCTGCTTGAAATCTCAATCTTTGAGTCAGAGAACAGAATAAATATAAGTAAAATAATCATCCCTTCAATATAAATACTGGATTGCTACTATGTGAAATAAATGGAGGGATTACTTGAAAACTCTTCAACCACACTGTTTATCAGACAGTTATAGATTATATTGTAGAGAAACTGGGAAAAAATGTAAATAATATATTAAACAAAAAGTAGCTAAATATAATTTCTGTGAAACAACTCCAGGATCTCTTCATAAAATGTTAGTGTGGCTACAGTTCTACTGATCAGATGCAAGATCTGGCGGGGTCAAACCACAAGGCTCATCTCTGATATTTGCCTTTTATCATAGCTGACTCTTTCAGATTCACATCTTCTCTGACAATAAAAAGAAAAATCTGTTAAGTAAAGCTGGTAACTGTGAAACCTTCCATTACCAACCTAATAAAACACAACAATACAACATGCTTAAGCATTAAAGTGCCAGAGACATCGTATCGCACTGATGTGGCAGAAAGAGAGGGATGCACTTCACTTGCGAGAGAGAAGCAGCAATATACTTTACTAATATGTAACACTGAGTTTAACAAACTTCAACAGTAAATGCGACAGTGGTTTAACAAGATTCGATGGCAAAGCACACTTGAGTATTTGCTACATAGAGGATGGGGTCAGACAAAACTGTTGGGGAGACCCTCCCCTTGAGTCACGAGGTTCAGAAAGGACCCCTTGCCTTCTACACTCCTTCTCAGAGAGGAGTCTAGGTGCGGCTGGATCCAAACTTAGTCCCAGACTTGGTCAACAGTTCATGTCCAAAGGACTACATATGCGCAATCAGTCCTTTATATCACTTGGCTAAGATTTCAAAGTTTCAGCGTGCTTATTCCCAATTCACTTGCTGAGTACCTCTTGCCGTAAGGATTCTCTCAACCTCAAGGAGTAACCTTGAGAGCTGTCCCTACTCTAGGGGAAATCCTGGCGTGCAGCCCGCTGCCACACAGGAAAGCTCAACGGGCCCTGGGCTGTCCGCTATTTACGGAGTAAGATGATTGACTTATAGTCATATTTCCATACCAGCGGGATGTCTGGGTCACTGCACAAGACAGCCCTTGGCTTCTGTGTTGCCATCCGTCTCCCCCAAAGTCCAACTTTTAAGCCAGATGGAGCCATGATGACTGCCGCTGGTGGTTATTGCTTAAGTGGATGGGGGGGAGCACGCTGCCACAACCGATGTTGCAGCTTAATAGGTACCTACAGTACAGTAGATTATTTAAAGCCATGGTATCCACATTACTGAAAGAGAAAGTGATGAACAAAGCACTTCAAAAACGTTTTAAAGACTTTGGAAGAATAACTATTCCATCGTTGTTAATCTACTTGAAAGTCTGAGTGGAAGAAATGTCCTCTTGCAGTGTGATGTTGTACTACAAGTCAGGTCGTGTGAATACTCCTTGGAAAACAGGAAGTTCAAGCACAATCTCGGACCAGTTATGAGTGAGTCTGTCATGAGAGTGCTACACACCTATCTGCTTAAGCAGGATTCTCCGTATCATGTTGGAATATAAGTCTATATACCTACTGTAATGTAAATGAAGCGTGAACTTTTTGGAAAGATTGATAATCGCACCACACAGGCTATATTTTGGAAGTAACAGTTTTCCATTTATTTTAGTCATCCATCATATGTTCAGTAAATTCATCTGCCAGCAGAGGAGAGCTATTGCAGGTGCAGTGCACAGCCATCTGTGCGGGCTGATCAAATATTAAGGGCTGGGGGGTTGTAGGATTTATCTTCTTGTCCGTATTTGTCCTGTCCTGACTGAAACTTCTCATTACAGGTACAGGTTGTCACTATCTCAGTCACTCTTAGTAGTAAATGAAATACATTCACACATCTTTTGGGATGATTTTGATGAAGTTTTTGTTGTAGTGAATTTACTGTCCGTTTTCTTCACCGTACCAATATTGCCACGAACACTCACTTTAGATGGATGTTAAAGAAGAGTTTTTCTTTCCATCAGCATCTGCGTTTGACCCTGTCCTGGCACGCCCAGACCCAATGACCTTCCAGGTAGGTCCTTTGTTCTCTTCCCTACTTTCCCATAGGTGAGCCTCCTTAGCATTCAACAAGTATCTGAGGAAGAATTTTTCTCTTAAATTAGCTCTAAAATACTTCCCTGGTTTTTTTTTACTAATCCTCACATGTGCGTTTGCATCATAAATGAGCTGACTCAGAGCAGGGGGCTGTGCCCTGCCACGTCTCTTACGAAGTGCCGCTACACACCGACAAGACTGGCGACAAACCTTTGTGGGTATTTACACTGCGGTTGTGCAGTCCCTGGTTTATTTTGTTACCGCTCCGCAAGCACAGTCACTTGATGTTTTCCACACACATTGCTGCTGTCCTTGCAACGAACAATTTGCTGACTGAGCTCAGAAATCGGTCTGGTGGTGGAGGAAAAGGAGGTGCTGAAAAACATTGTCACTCTTATCCAGCTGGGGGTATGGCCAGGAGGCGACTGCAAGGGGATGCGCGTTATATTGCATCCCCTTGCTTTTTCTCGGTGGTTCCTGGGAACTCCCCACTTGGTGTTGCCAGCCTTTTTAGCAATTAGTAACACGTCTGATCCTATTATATCCTGCATAGCTGTCGGCAGGCTAATTTTCAGCTGCCTGCTAACTATATCCCAGGTCTCACCGGCTGGAACAGGTTTCTCCGACTCCAGGCTGCACGCTGGAGCTTGGCAAGCCGAACTACCCCACTGCAATCTGCTCAGGCTCGCTAGCTCCAGCAGGCATCTTGCTGTCAATCTGAAACAAAATATAACCTTTGAACTGCCACTTGGAGTATCCCAATACACATTTTAATTCTTCCAAACGCGATACCATTCAGTTAGGAGAAAAACATAGTACTTATGGTAACGGGAGGAGGGGCTGCATCCTAGAAAGCTGCGAGTCAAGAGAATTTAGGCACTATAGTAAGAAAATAGCTGACTCTGAAGTGACACTTAGAAGGCTAAAATAATTCTTAAGAAGCATCAAGAAAAAATAGAGCAGCATTGTCATGTCCGAAAATAGCATTAGAGATACCATTATCAGAATGCTGTGTTGGAGACTTTGTTTTCATTCTTTAAAAAGCTGCTGAAAAATTGATGAAAGGAAAAGAAAAGGACTACAAGAGTTCTGAATGTTGTAAAGCCCCTTGTTCTGACAAGGTGTTTCTTGTTTATCCAAGAAAAGTTAAGAGATGATAAAAAAGATCTATGCAGGGAAGAGATTTTTAACTGCTGACAGTAAGGAAAGACAATGCAATCAAAAGGTCACATGTTAAAGTTCTTTATATTCAGAATAGACAGAAACCTAAATATTGAGGAAAAGAACAAAAAACTGTGGTGAAATCTAAAATTTTTGAAATTAAGAATCAATATCCATGTCTAATAGAGTTGTTTAGTTCAAGGCACACAGTTTAAGAAGCAGTTGATAGAATTACTTTATAAAAGATGTGTGGTTCAATAGCAGGAAAGCCCCAGATTGCTGCAGAAAATCCAAAGATGAAAACAACAGCCATCCTAGTCCTCTGTTCTCCATGAGGCTCTGCCTTTAGTTTGCCTTCAGCTAAAACAGCCAGAGTATCCGATTAACTTTGCCCTCTTCTCTTCTAAGAGCATAACTGGCCACCAATTTCTTTCTGACAGCAACACAGATTCACCATTTTACTAAGTTTTTTTCCATGGAAATGAAATGTTAGTTAGACTATGCACTGCAATATCCCACAGTTGATGAAGACAGGGATGATCTGTCAGAATACATAAACACTGACATGCAATGCAACAGTCTAAAGACAAAATCAAGGTTGTGGTCAGAACCGCGTTTGAAATCACCAATTAATTGAAAAAAACCTGAAGACTGGAGGCATAGTATGCATTTCTGTGAACCTGCTTACTGTTCTATTTACCCTCAATTAAAGAAACAGTAAAAAAGCAAAAACATAGATCAAAGGGATTCACTTGCTTGGGATATCAACCCCACCATTGATTCAGAGTATAGAGTAAGACTTGAAGCGGGTTAGAAGAAGGGCGTGTTGAATAGATGATGGGGTCACCAGCACAAGCATGTGTTCCAGTACTGGTTATATACTAGGGCATCAGATTCAGGAAGCCTGTCACGTACAGGTTTGTTCTAGGAAGGGTTCAATGGTATGTGCTGGATTTTTGCACAATAGGGCTATGGTAAGCAAAGCTCAGTTTGAATACAAAGCCCAAGCTAACTGACTTTTCAAAGCAAACAGCAGGTTGTCTAATACCTCTGAAAAACATTCCATTCGCCACTTCGGTATCTGTAACATAAGTATCACGCAGTGATTTGGACTGTCATGATGCTGTCAGTCTTTGAAATATTATCTGCATATATAAAACAAGAAGAAAACAAGTTAAACAATTCTACTAGTTGTTTTTAGATGTATTGCTGCAAGGGTTCTTAACAAAACCCCAGCAATTTTGCTTTTACTTGTGCTCAGCAAAACCTAAAAATAATTCTTAGAACACTGTCAAATAAATTTCCTTGCAAAGGAAGCCTTTATTAAACACTGTGTTGGCTAATAAGGCAATTATGTGAAATCAATCAAAGGGCAGAGGAATAGTTGCTTCATTGTTAGAAAACTTCTAAAACATACATTTTCTGAAAAATGCCAGAAAGAACTGTGGTGTGACACTTATTGGGATGGGATGTGCTAGGGGCAGAGCTGGAACTTCTACCAGTGAGAAATATTTGGGATCTGGAATGAGCATCTAATAAGATCTGATAGCAGAGCTTCAGATCTCTTTCTCTGCAGAGAAAGAGGAATCATGAAAATATTTTCTAGCAAAATTAGTTGAATTACCTTTCCAACCTTTACAGTCAAATTTCACTTTAGATTTGACATTTCTGAGTAAATTCTAGACTTTGTCTAATTATAGACTGGTTTGTGGCGAGAGGGTGAGGTAGCAAGCGCTGGCAAACAATTCAGTAAATGGTACATACTGAAAAAAAATAGAAAAAAATGCTTGTTGGCAAATTGCTCAGTACTGTTTGGTATGGATGAGCTTGGTCTGCCCAGCATATGAATGTATATTTTGGGGCTTCAAAGCCTGTCCGGCAGGCAGTGTTTGTGGGCTGTGTGAGTGTCCTTGGAGCACTGTCTCATGGCTCAGTGCCTCTGGCTCTGAGGAATGCTGCTTTGCAAGGACAACTGTAATTTAGTGCCAAACGATACTTATTTTTGCACATCAGGGTAGGGTAGCTAAAATAAATAGTGCCTTGCATTGTAAGTAATCATGCTGAAGTCAATGTTGTTGTCTGTGGACTAAGTTACTACTCAGAGTAAATAAGAATTTCAGTTTCGTCATAATAAAACAATCAACTTCTGATGAATAGTAACAGGAATTCAAAATGCTTGACATGAAGTTTAGATGAACTAAACATTTGTGTGCAACCTGGAAATTATCAAAGCAGACCTGGCTTTGGTAATTTGAATACTATTGATACCGACAGGTTGAAACAGCAACTTACAGCTCTTACTTTCTGGGAAACCCTGTGCTATAGAATCATAAATAAGACCGTGTATTTTTACCAAGAAAGTTATCCAGAGAACGGGGATCACATCTTACAATGCATAGACGCAAACCAGTCCAATTAATAAGCAGGTGACCAAAGTCAAAGGTTCCTGAAATGGGGACAATGCAGCACTGCTAAATTCGAGACATTTATCAAACTGTCTCACAGAAGTACTGTTCATCTAAATGTGTCTGGTTTAAAGCGCTGGTAATTTATTTGGCTGTTTCATCACTTGTGAAGTTTGTGCCATTAGTATTTAATCATCTTAGATTCATAATCATCCTCCCTTCCTGCAATATACCTCAAGGACAATAACGTCCTGCAGTTTTGTCTTGGTGCTTCCTTTTCCCCTTCAGTCTCGACTGGTGAAGAAGGATTTTTGAAGATACGGAGTGCTGCACTCCGCAAGGCTGTAACTTTTAGCATTGTGAGGACATTTTCAGTCAGAAAGGCAGAGCTTTTTTTAGTTGTACATCATTACGTTTTCATTCTCAATTTTCTTTATTTTTCTCCTGTAGGTCTCTCTGAGTTGATCCTGGGAGCAATGCCTACTGAAATTCACACCAAAGGCTCACCAGATAATACATATTTGAGTATTAAATATTTCAGATTCTCTGGGCAGTACCTTTATGCTGGTTCTTTGAAATGTCAGTGCAGATTAAATCAGCCAGTTTGTGTTCTTTTGGAAGAGAGGTGTCTGCGTGGGACTTACTAATGACCTCAGGAAAGAGCATTAGTGTGCAGGAAGAAAAAGAGGAAAGATAAGCAGGTTCCCAGAAACCACCTGGGAAAACGTACTGAGCCATTCTAAAATGTTGGGCATATTGGTACTGAGTGCTTGACTGTCCGAAGAGGAAAGCACAAGTGATTTTGTGATAGAGTAAGGCACATGCACAGGTTGAGGATGAGAGGGACTACAACCCTGCCTTCCGCTGAGCCCCCAGAGACCTATCTGCAGAATGGAGAAGCCAGATCAGAGATAGCCCCTTTTTTTGCAAGACCCTCCAGCTGTGTCGACACATGTAAATATGTTCATTTTGAGAATATTCATATTACATTTTCAATTCCTCCCTATAGCAAAAACCTATTTTTTAGGGGCAAAGAAGATCCAGAGGGAAGCCTCGGGGAATAGAAGTGCACTTGGGAATATGTTGTCATGAGACCAGGACACCCGTAGAAGAAGGACTGTGCAGAGAGAAGCAATTTCCGTAAGTAGTCCATGCCACAAATGATGGAAGATGTTTCTTACCACTATCAGAACTCTTCAGCATGTCCCAAAGGGTTAAAAGGAACTTTAGTTATGGCAACTTTACTTTGACTCAGTAGACTCTAAATTGCTTCTTGTTTCACTAACGGTTCTCTGTAACAGAGAAGATTTAAGTTTTTTTTCCTGGACCTCTACTGGAAATGAGGATTTAAGTCAGAAACCTCAGTGTTATTAAAAGTGACTCACTGACATTGTATTAGCTTTACACCACGGTCAGGCACGCTGTTAAGCATCAACTGGTAATTCTCCTAATGTATATTTTAGGATAATCTTACACAGCATACTTTTAAAGAAACATTCCTTTTTTCCCCTAAAATGTCCCAGATACTAGGAGAAAGGTGAATCATCTGAGCAGAGCCTATCTGAAATTGAGAGTAGGAACTGAAGAAATGTAAACTACTACTGTTACCAAAAAGGGTGAGGAAGCATACCAGTGTTACCAGGTGTCAGATAAGATCCTACCTGATGCTTTAGGACTCAAGTTGTAAGTGTTCTTCACCTATACAGACATTTAACTCCTGATTCAAGGAGAAACCTCAAGAGTCACAAGTTTCAGAATATTGATGTAAAAAATTAACTTGCTCATCTTTAACTTTTCTTTTCAGCAGAACAGGTAGACCGCTCATAAAGAACAGGGCCGGAACCTTCTCTGCACTGTGGATCCAATAAATTAATTCGGCAGTGAAAATAACGTGAGAAACAGCTAATTCTTACCAGCTGGGAGGTCTCCTCCTCTGAATAAGTTCCTAGAAGTGTCGAGGAGGCATACCAAACTCCCTCATCTTCACACTGTAAAAAAAGGTTTACAGAGTACTGTCCCACTTGTTGCACCAGCTTGTAGCGATTGATACCAGCCACTACAACTTAGATAATTTCATTCTGAACAGTGATTAAAATGTGTAAGCTTTGCAAATGATATCTGATATCTGCTTCTTCTACGAAGAAAAACTCATGTTTCACTTCAGCCTGCATTCTAGAGGATGTTTACATCCAGATTCATAAAGATATTTAGAAATATTTATGGTAATGAAAAAATTTAAAAAGTGCACAGTTGCCCAGCTTCTCTTGAAGAACATCACCAAAAGAGCTACCAAAGAGCTCGGACAATGCCACAGCTAATGCACGTTCACTGTTAGATAAGTTATTGCTTGTTTTCTGCTTTGTGTTGAGTGAATTTTCCTTATTTGGAAAAGCAAAATAGTAGCACTTCTGTCTGGATTCTCTGTTTTTAAAGATACGTCTTCTATGTGTTGCTCAATACACAGGTCGCTTACACACACTGCATGTTTCCATTGGAGGTGGTCACCTCCTTTTCCAAGGTCTGGCCCAAAGGCACAGATGATCTGACTCACCTTGATATGACTAAGCATGAAGCATAACCATTTTAGTCCCTGTGTGCAGTCAACAACAACAACAACAACAACAACAAAAGTTTCTCTGGAGAGCAATTTAAGCTCAGAAGCTGCAACTGACCCTCTAGAAAAGCCATTCTCGCCGTTGACTAGACAGGGAGTTTGGAGTGACTAGACTTCGTATAGGTACTTAAGGATCTTGAATTTAGTTTCTTTATGCATCTCTAGGGAGCTAGGCGCCTGTTTTAAGTGCTTTGTTGTGGGAATACGCAGAAGAATATGCTCAATTGATTTCCTGCACTGTGCCCCAAGTGCAAACGAGCATCTGAATCTTAGTCTCTTGTCAGCTTGAAATACCAAGTTTTGGGACAGAAAATTTAAGATGTGTGACCTATAATGCAGCACAGGTCACAAAACTTGTACTGAAAAAATAGGTAAGATAATAGTGCTACAAAGCAAAGGTATGGTTTCCCTTGAAAAAAGCATGGTTTGTGCCATAGGTACAATTATAGATTAATTAATTTTATCTCCCCTCTAATGTGTAAATAAATTCATATATAAACAAATTCTTTCTACCTCAGAATTTTTATGTATCTAGATGCATAGCTGCAGTGCATTTGAGAAGACAGATCAGATTACTCTCAATCACTCCTTATTCATCACGATCATTTAATTGGATAAAATCACTCTCATTCATTCTACAATGTTTCTGAAATTAAATTGTGCATAAACTGATGCATAACAATCTCAGCAAAATTCACAACTGATTATTGGCCTGTGTCAATATATCAGGAGTTATATTTGTCACTTCATTTTCAGCAGAGTTATCAAAACAAATTAGATTTTAACTACTTGCACCATGGCAATATGTGGTATCAAGCAATGATATTCACATACTTTATATATATTTTTTGCTGAAGTAATCTAGCTTTCTAAATGTAGGAGAGATTTTTGGCTTCTTTTGAGGTGTTCTTGACCCCCCCACTGATGGAAATATATGCATTTTCATTTTCATTAACATATTTACCCTGTCTTATGTCAGAATCACTTTTGGCCCCAAATCCTTTGAAGCAAGCATCTGTTTCTTATTAAAAGGATTTCTTAAATTATTATATGTTTGAGATTACAGGGGAATCTCAGATCTTCTGTTAGTCAGAAGAATATCTTGTATCATTAAGAGTCTGTACTACAAGAAGATGGTAAGGTCCAGTGGGTACAGAATACCCATGTTCTTATTTGCAGTTAAACTATGCAGCCCTTGTCTGACTTTGAACAAAGTGCTTCACATCTTTCTACATTAGAGTGGTTTGTATACTGTTCTTATCACCATAGTTTTGGAACAGCTGCCAGTAAGACACTAAAAAAGTAATTATACATCTGTTTCTCATCCTTTGAGGAGTGAGAAGTATGTTAGTGGAGTGTTTGCTTTGCATTTTTTATATGCATATTTCTATAGGTTTATATTAGAAGGGATAAAGTCAAAGAAGTGCCTTGTGCTTATAGCAAGGTTGTGAAGTCTGCCCCTGAGAGGACATTTCCAAGTCTCAGACTCTCACTGAGAATGTTTTTTAGCTTGACTATGAGTTCATCACCACTACTGCAGAAAGTTCAGTTGTGCTAAGGAATGTCATCGTGGATGACGGTCTCTTTCAGAGCTTGAGGAAGTTACTGGGGTATGTGATGCTTTAAAGATGAGGATTAGGAGCTCGCATTTGGTTCATAATTAAATTATAACCCAGTGTGAGAAGGGAACAGTTCTGACGTGTTCATCATTCTTTTAGATTTGTTCCACTTTGCCATTGTATGGGCACATCTGTTGGGCCACACTGGAAACCCAATTCATATCCCTTACTATTAAAAAACTATTTTGTTTTGAAATGTCATTGATTTCCAGTGCATGGATCAGCTGTCTGTCTTTGCCAGTCACTGCCGACCCACTCCTGGTGGACTGTATGACTTCTAATGCAGATCTGTCTTCTTACAGGAATTTACTAAACAGTTTGTATCAGAGCAAACCGAGGATACAGCCATGACTAAGTAAACAGGGTCTTTCTCCATCATTTGAAGTCATTTGCTTTTTACCTTTTAGCTGATGAAAACTGGTATTTGAGGAACTCTTTGCCAGAGACTTCTGTTGAAACAAAGTTTTATAGAAATCTATATCACTCCAGTATAGATACAGATTTCTGGTCATATAGCTGTGTCAGGAACAGCACTGTCGCAAGTAAAAATCCAAAAGCAGAACCAGAGCTCTTTTCACCTTCTTAGCCTTTAATTCTCTTGATGAGTGTGCAGAACTGTAGCCATTTCCAAAATAATACATTCTTCTGCAAAAGTTACTGTCCTGGTTTCGGCGGGGATAGAGTTAATTGTCTCCCTAGCAGCTGGTACAGCGCTGGGTTTTGGGGTTAGTAG
>JAVKLA010000062.1:4360713-4371864 GCA_034782735.1 Sagittarius serpentarius | reverse complement strand
ACAGCTGACCCAAACTGGCCACAGGGCTATTCCATACCCTGGGACGTCATGCCCAGTATAGAAACTGGGGGAGCTGGCTGGGGTCAGGGATCACTTCTTGGGAACTAACTGGGCATCGGTTGGTGAGCAGTGAGCAATTGCACTGTGCATTGCTTGTTTTGTGTATCCCAATCCTTTTATTATTATAATTGTCACTTTCTTGTTGTTATTAGGGTCATTGTTAGTTTCTTCCTTTCTGTTCTATAAAACTGTTCTTATCTCAACCCACGAGCTTTACTTTTTTTCCCCTGATTCTCTCCCCCATCCCACTGGGTGGGGGGGGAAGTGAGTGAGCGGCCGCGTGGGGCTGAGTTGCTGGCGGGGGCTAAACCACGACAGTTCCTAAGGCAGTGCTGGAGGACTTCACTATGAAGGGTCAGTATGTTTCGTTCCCGTACTTCCCCACTAATGACAGGGTACTCCACAGGGCACCTCAGTGCACAGCTTCCAGCTTGATTTTTCCAGGAGAGGAACCGTTCGACTTTAACCGGCGGTGTAGATAAGGGCACTGCAAGCAACTGAATTTTATAACTGGCTATGTCTTGGTGAAGGCTGCTAGTGTCACACAGCAGTGAAAGTCAGGCAGGCAAGCCAGAAGTTTGAACCCCGTGCTAGGTGTTAAAGGAGCATCGGCACCGAAGGAAGCGTGAGGTGGAGAGCCCGTTCAGCCAAGTGGGTAGTGCAGGCTCAGCCCCGCTCGGTGCGATGAGGCGCAGTGACAGCCTGGCCCAGGTGGCTGCAAGGTGCCGTAAGGGACAGGTTACAGACAGAGAACAGCCCAACAGCAGGAGCTTGGGCTGGCTGGCCCCAGCCATCAGGAACAAGCTCCAAAGTGCCCAGAGGACCAAGGAAAGCCAGCAAGAAAGTTCCTGACTGGTGCCTTGTGTGTAGCTCTAAAGAGGCAGCACTGATTAATGGTCTTTCCTAAACCACCAAGGTTTCTGCTTATAACTTGTAGTGAAAACAGTAATTTTGAAATTCCATTGACCTGTCTGTGCGTGAGCGAAAGCTGGCTGGAACTGCAGTGAACTCACTCCTACCACTCCGGTAAATCTTTAACAAACGCTCTGACAAGTCACTGCAGTGGTCTTCAGTGCTGCGTCACACACCACCACTTTTCGCATTAACCGAAAGGACAGATGTGGGGGGTCACTGTCATGCTTTGCCTTTTATTCCAGATGGTTTCGAGGTTCTGCGTAGTGCCACAGCCAGACTTTTCACACTGCTGGCACTTTGTTGTTACTTGGAATGCTGTGTTTGCCGACAGCCGAGGCAGTAGAGTGCCCGGCAGCACAAACTTATTCGAACTTCTAGAGATGCTTTCTTTTATTTTGTGGTTGTAATTATTTGCTGTGTTCCTTTCGCATTGTTTTCAACCCCCTAGTATCTGATTAAAATGTTTTTGCTGAGCTTTTCTCTTATCGTCTTTACTTTTGCTCTATATTTGCAATCACAATAATTCTCCCAGACCTTTCACTATTTCTTCCCTTTCCGCTGATACCATGTCTTTGGAGATATCATCAGCTGTGATAATCATTGGTTTATGTTACTTTAAATTATGCTAGCATAGATCTCTACTCAGACGTGAGATTGTTTCATAAACCTTTGAGCTGATCCATTTTTTAGGGGGAAAAGATAGAGTTTGCTGCTGGTATGTACATATTTTTCTTCTTTTCCATACAAGAATTAAAATAAATTGGAGGATGTTCTTCTGTTAGTCTGCTTCCCAATACTAGCCCTAACTTAGCCTTACCTCCAGATTCTTCATGGTATACTGCTCCATCTGATGGCACTCCTCCAGAAAAAAAAAAGGAACCCCTCCCCAAAACAACCCAAACACCTGCATTCTATACCACTTTCGAGCTCTTCTTATGCACAGCAAGCACTAAGAGGTATTTTAGCCATTAGCATCATAGGGTGGCCTCAGAGCTGCTAGCTTTTATAAGTGTGATGGTCAAAAGGAGAAGAGGTTATAAAAATTAATCAACTAAAAATACCTCACTCTTTTCTCATTTTTTACTTTGGTTGTTCCGTCTCCATTCTTCCTTCCTTCTCTAAATCCACTGGATATGTTACCTGGGACTAATGTCCTCTGTTTCTATCCTAGATGCCTCCAGTCCCACAGCTTTCTCCTGTGCCATCAAGAAACACTTATTCAAAGGTTTCTAAAGGCTGGTTTCTGAAAGGATCTCAGAACCACAATTCAGGTCCTTCCTGATGGGTAACTAACCTCTAAATGCTCTGACCTTTTCTTATAGACCCTTAACTCCCAAATGTAGGTAGCTGGTAAAGCATTGAAATCTGGAAGGTGCTGTGAGAGCAAGGAAGATGGACTGAAGGAACAGGAAAAGCACAGGGAAACAAAAAGATACAAAAGAATTTCCACTCTCTATGGTCAGGACAATGCATGTGGGTATATATTCATGAGCACATGAAAGAAGGCAGCTGCTCTGTCCCTGCGTGTTGCAGGCATCTTGCTGGGAGACGTGACCCCTTGCTAGCTCGTGGGAAAGGAGGAGACGGCAAGCAGACTGAAGGATGCTGTAACAGCCATGCGCGAATCTTCCCGGAGAGCTGAGCAATTGTGCCCGAGTTCCCCAGCAGAGACAGTGGGTTTTTATCTCTGCAGCAGCCCTCATCCTGAGGAAGTGATAGATTATGCAGAAGTAAATGAAGAGTATAAAGTTAAAGGGCATGATGAGAGTTATGCAGTCCCCAAGCAGGGAGCCAGTCTAAATGCCACAGTAAAATCATCCTCCACGCACATGGGGGCTAGAGCAATTCCCAAAGGGAAGCAGACTCGGGGGGGGGTCTTTTTGTATGAAGTGGGGAAAGTCACTTTATACTGGATTGTCGCCTGTTCCTGCTGCCACAAGAGAGACACCTCTTTCACACTAATCTGGGCGGTTCTCAGAGTAAGAAGGGTGGATTAAAGCCTCATTCATACCCATCTAAATACATAGGACTGTCAATTTTATCAGCTTCTGTCCGTCAGCCTCCCCACCACCACCTTTTTTCTTTCTGTGAGTGACTTAGTTTGCTGAATAAATTACATGCTTCTCAAGTCTAGTCCTCCACAGTGAGCGTAGAACCATTTCACACAGATTTAAGCCAGAAGGTTTAACCTAACATTTGCTGCACGCTCACCAGACATTGCAAGCTGCAAAAACTCCACTGATTTGCAGTGATTTTGAAACCAACTGATGTTACAAGAAAAAAGCAGAAGTGAGGAGTTAGCCTACCTGGAACGCGCTGTCCTAGCATGAGACATGATGTAGCTGGTCTGCCTGATTTCATGAACTGCTCATCAGCTACAGCTTTGGATGGGGTTACGGGGAGGGGCCATGATTCTCAAAAGAGCCCTGCCAGAAGGCACACACTGTAGCTTCAGCCTTGAAGCACGGCTTCAGCAGGAAATCTTCTTGTAAGCAGGGATTTAACAAAGCCCAGACATCAGAAGCACCAGCTGTGTAACCCAGCATCACTCAGAAACAAGAAAACTGAGAAATCTGTGTAATGCCAATCTCAAAACAGGGATCACAGTAGAGGTATGAGATGATTCTCTCCGTAGGCAGTACAGGGGAGCAAAATAAAAGCAATGAATGCCGGCAGATAACGTGAACAGGCCCACTACATCACTTGATGAATCTAGGGAGATTTTCAAAGTCTATTATATTCCAGATAAGTACATTACAGGTTGCAAGTGCTTACTTCCAAGTGTGTAGTAAAGCCACTGGAAGTTGCTTCTGTGAGTGTCATGTTACTCAGGCATTTAGGATTGCTAGCCTGACAAGCAAAAGTATCTTCAACATAGGCAAAACAAGAAAAGGGGCCGTACAAAATATACAAAGCATTTGAAAAGACAAATTTTAGTTTCTAGAAGCAGTAAGGACCTGGCATTGGCAATCAGGTTTAAAAATTAGTAAAAAAATAAGGTTTAGCATTGAGAACTTTTCCAGTCTTTTAAAAAAGCTTGTTCTGATACTGTTCAGGGGTACAGGCCAGATTCTTCTTACTTTGCAGCTTGTGTACGGTGATCCTATCTACAAATGACAACAAAGAGATAAATTATGGCAGTCAGAAGCTGGGAGTAAAACTTAGCTAAGCAGTATCACAGATAACATGTGGAAGAAGGAAAAAAAGAGAAAAAATGTCGGTATAATTGTATAGCCTTTTGGTTTTGTTTGGTTTGCATAAGGCCTCGAGTCCCTCATGTCATTTTTGTCATCAAATCCTGCGGTACCACAAGGTGGCAGTAAAAAATTACTTATTGCATCGGTTTTGACACCTGGTTATGTGAACAATAAATACACCTATTGTCCCAATGTTGAACTTACGCAAATATCAAACCTGTCTCATCTGTTATAAAAATGACACGCATGGTCAAGTTCGAACATTTGTGTGAAAAAAAGCACTAACATTAGTCAAACAATTAAAACTCAGTAATTATGAATTTTAATTTGCAACGTATGCAAAGTTGTTCACAGTAGAAAATTCTTTAAATATGTAGAATAATCAACCATTTCTCTTCTACCTGGCAATCAAAATCCTTGAAATGAGATGGAAGAACTGGAACATTATCCCCATTTAATTTACCCTATGATACAGAAAAAGAAAAGTGAAAATGAGAAGGGATGGTGACGAATCTGCTTGTTTCTACCAAATGCAGTAGAACTACGTGCCAAGCAGAGTCCTCTGCTGAGCCAGTTAGTGGTACAATCTGCCCCTTCAAGAATAAGAGTGAATACCCCAAATCTTGCTTCTGTCAGAGGCAGTTGAGATTCATTCAATGCATTTGATATAAGAATCAGCTCCTAAAATGTTATTGGATATAAAGGATTGCCCAAGCAGAAGGACATGGTGAGGGTCACACTGCAGAGAATTTTTTTGCTGAGATCGGCCAGAATTTCCTCTTGTACTTTCTTTGTTGAGTGCACAAGTGTCGACTCATCCATCACTTCATTTTTCCTACGCCTAGTCACCTCTAGCAGCCGAAAGCAGCGTGGGGAGGGATCTGACTTTTCCAAATCCCTGTCTTCATTGTTAACTTCAAGTGTAGCTACCTCCCCTGTAAGGGCTGAGCCAGGTAAAGAATCACTTCTAGCTGGAGATGTGCTTGGTAGCATGCACAAGTAGGTACTTGTCAGCCTCATGTCGAGAGAACATAACAGTTTCTCATGCACTGGTTAGAATTCCCATAACCTAGGCTGTGTCATTTGCTAAATACTATCTCTGGTTTTGCTCAATAGATGTTTCCACATCATAAGACTACAGAATGGTGTGCTTCCTCTGAGTATATCACAGCATACTAAGAAGTTGCTCCACACTCCTATCTCTGTTGGATAAATTATTCTACATTTAAAAAAATCCTTACATGTACAACACCACTAAAACTTATCTTCAGTTGAAATCACCATCTACGGTAAATCTTTTTATTTATAGAGAGCTACAAAGACGGTGTTTCCCAGAATGCTTTAACAGACAGGAGAGGTCTAATCCCCATCCTGCTGCCGTCGGCATGGAGATTCGTGCTCCCTTCCCGGCATTTAGATCAGGTCTGAGAAGTGCAGACGGCTTCGAGTGGTCCTGAAGAGCTGTTCTTCTAATCCTGCTGGTCTGCGCCCGACAGGCTGCAAAATGCGAGTCAGGTACTTGGCTGCCCTCCCCACCGGGCTGCTGCTAACGAGCTACAGCTCCTTGCAAGGACCCATACAGCTGGTTCATTGGTACTTGCTCACAAACTTTGTTTCAGGCTCGATGGCGCAGACCCTTCGGACCCTCTACAGGTCACAGAGGTTGGCATCAGGCCCTTCGAGACTTGAAAGTTGGAGGCACAGTTGCTGCGGATGCCGCCAGCTCCAGACCACAAGGACAGATCACGAAGACAACCAGTGCACCAGCTTTCCCAAGGAGTGTCTCTGCTTTGATCTAGAGGAATGAGAGAGTTATTTTCTGAAATTAAGGATGACAGAATGGCCTGTGGCAGAGCAGAACAAAATAAATAAACCTGAACAGAAGAAAAGCTGTTCAAAAGGTGTATAACTCTGCAGTGCATTTGGCTACAGCCTTGCTCAGAAGAGAAGTGAAAACAGTATGGAGAAAGGGCTAGGTGGTTTGATTTTTTTTCTTCGTTTACATTGCAGGGGGGAGGAGGGAGCAGTAGGAAGAAAGGAAATACAAATGTGCTCCACGGAACTGCGTTTGACATTTTTTCAAAGAGAACCCCAAAACTACAAGGCCTTAAGCAGATGTATTTCCCTCTGGTCATAGGCAGCTAGAGATGAGAATTTGCATGTCCTGAAGCTGTTTTCCTCTCATGATGGGGTATCACAGAATAAGGAGGGGGTGGGGGGAAAGGCCTTGGGTTTGTCTCCTAAAAATTCGACACCTGGCTCTGGGTGGCTGACCGGGACACCCCATGAAGCTGATGCACACCAGGGATGGTTTCTGAGAGGGCAGAGGAGCACAGGGAGCTTCTGAGTACAGCCACTTTGCCCCTGCCTCCGTCCCCGCAGCGTGCTCCCGCGGGCCTGGCAGAGGAGAGCAGAGCTGCGGCAGACCGAAGGAGTGCGGGAAGGGAGGAAAAAAATGAGGAACCCACTGGCACTTGAGGCCCCTGAGGTTTTACCGCAACCAGGTAGCCTGCGGCAGGACTAGTGGGACAGAACTGGAGCCTGCACGATTGCAGAAGCGCAGCCCTCAACTTTAAACCGGCTTTTGACTCCCCTTCCCTCCTAACTTGCAGGCTCAGACAGGAGGACAGAGGCTGGTGGCTCTCGCTTCCACGTGCGCGTCTGTGACAGCACGGATCCACGCTCCTCTGAAGCGTGGTCTGCAGGTGGGCTGTACTGCATTCAGTGTCCTGGAAAACCTGCTACGACACTTTCATATGCGGTCATCGTAGCAGATTTTGTCAGGCACTTCCAGCGCAACCCCACGAATCCCAGATTACCACTGATGCCTTTGATTCATGCAGACATCAGCTGAAACAAATAAACAGGATTTGGATTCTATTATAAAAATGGCAACTTCTCCTTTCAGCGGGGTGTGCTGAAATAAGTAGCTTTTTATCTTAATAGTCAGGAGCTCTTCCATGTAATATTTATGAAAGGATGTGGTTTAGGCTATTCTGTATTCCCAGATGAGAGGTGCTTGAAAAAAAAATTAAAAAGTAATTACGTGTGTTGTCACCAGGCATTTGGGAATATAGTATGTGATACAACAGGCAGAAAATGTGACTTAACCCTACAATAACTGGCCTTTTTTCCCTGCGTGAATAATACCTTTGCAATAAGAAGAAAATTTGAGATGGAGGATAAATTTAAGGATAAATGAAAGATGTCAGAAATTTACTTATGTTCTATGAAAGGAAATAAAATTTTCAGTGTTAATATCTTCTCAAATGCATAATTTTAACCACGATGAAAGCTTTTATTAGTACTATCTTTTTTTAATATATTTCCAGTTGTTTCAAAATGCTTCTGTCCTCTGGAAATGTTAATTAGTTTCTTCCACATGAAGATGCATAACTTCTACCTGACCCACAAGAAAGCTGGGAGGGGACACAGCCGGGACAGCTGACCCAAACTGGCCACAGGGCTATTCCATACCCTGGGGCGTCATGCCCAGTATAGAAACTGGGGGAGCTGGCCTGGGGGGATCGCTGCTCGGGAACTAACTGGGCATCAGTCGGCGAGGGGTGAGCAATTGCACTGCGCATCGCTTGTTTTGTGTATCCCAATCCTTTTATTATTATTGTCACTTTATTGTTGTTGTTAGTGTCATTGCTAGTTTCTTCCTTTCTGTTCTGTTAAACTGTTCTTATCTCAGCCCACGAGCTTTTCCCTTTTTTTTTCTGATTCTCTCCCCCATCCCACTGGGCGGGGGGGAAGTGAGTGAGCGGCTGCGTGGGGCTGGCTGGGGTTAAACCATGACAGACCAGGCTAATTATTGAACAGCCTTTGAGGAGAAAGAGAAATAACATTTATCCCAGCAAAACACAGGCTAGGTAATTGATTGCAGAATTGGAAACAAAGAAACGAGAGAAAAGAAGGGGAAACAAAAACCAAAACAAACAAAATAAAAAAGATAAATAAGAAATACAATAAAAAAGAAGAAAAGAGAGAAGAAGAAAAAATATAATGAAGTGCTTGTCAGTTCTGACCTGAGGTGATAGTTCTGTTCTCCAGCTTCTCTTTAGGATCCTTTTCCAAGGCATCACTCAGATATTTGGTTGAAGAGAGCTTCCAGCAATAATTTCTCTGTCACAGTGTTATCATTGACAACTGCTTGTTTCTTTTGATTAAAATTCTTATTTCTGCTACTGCTCAATAAATAAACGGGGGTACAGATGGGTAGCTGCCAGTACCCCAGTGCTCTGTTCCTGACATTCAATTTGGAGAGAGCATTGCACCCCAGTATTAAGTGATTTCATTCCTCTCCTCCTATCTCAATCAGAAAAGTTGTTCTGTTGGTTATATGTGTCAGCAGCAACGCAAAGAAAACACTGTCCAGTTTGTTTTCAGGACCAGGCAGCCTGGTTCTGTCTGATACGTAGTTTCTAAGGCAAATGCATAGAGGCTATTTCCCTCATTGGACTCCATACATCCATCACGCTGGCTAAACTAGCCTGTTCTTTGCAGCTCAGGCAATTCCTTTAGCTTGTTACGGAATTTCAGTAATCACGTATTTTGCAACACAAGTAATATCTAAACACCTCATTAATACCACAGTAATCAGCTTGTGCCCTGATTTCACAGCCAAGAAGTGTGAGTTATAACTACATGGACTGGAGAGTGGGAGGACTTAGAGCTTATACTATGTTTGTTTTAGGGGGTACTTAAACAACCTGCATATACTCACCCCTTTAAAGGAAATGAAGCAGGCAGCGGTATGTTTCAAGTAGTCCAAATACGCAAGGACTACATGACGAAAGGTGTCTCCATTACGTGGAATCACAATTGTTGTTCTTGAGTGCACTGGTTTAGGCATTATAAGATAGTTGGAACTACCATTGTCCATGTGTGCCCTTTTATATCACGTCCGTATTCGGGGTTTTTTTTTATGAAAAATAAATTCGTGAGTATAATCTGGTTAAGACATACGGTGCAATTCAAGTGGGTTCCCAGGCTGTCTGACTACTGGGAATCTAGGATCTAATGATCCTTTGCAGATCAGTTTATACAGCATCAGAGGAGCAGCCTGCTTGATTGGTCTTTGGATTAGGGTCAGAATCTGCCCCTTAGCAAAGCTGTAGCCTGTAATGATGAATAAATGAGGGCTCTGAAGTCGTCTGCTCTAACCCAAAGTAACGTGATTAATTCTGCACAACAATTTATTTGTAGTTATACATTTTTATCAGTTAAGTTAGGGAGTTAGCACCCTCCAGAAGACTGTAAATTAGGGATTTGAGCATGAGATCAGTATAGGGTATTAATTCACTGCAGCACTTCAGAATGAATCTATTTAGACTTTGAGGGACTCCACTTTAACCCTTTAAATTCAGCAGGCCAAGTTCATCTACAATATGATCTTACATTTGAAATGTTACCTCTGGAAATCAGTGGTAATGGGATTTGAGCTGAACAGGTGGAAATGCTGTAGATGGAGCATATGAAGCTTGTGGAACTTGAGGTTTCTGAACCTATTAAGTTGTATTAAGGCTTCCTAAAAAAATGTGCATTTCAGCTTCTGTATTCCTATCATTTCAATACCCATTTCATAATGGTGTTTTTCTCTAAAGAACACATTATAGTGTAGCAATCAAAGTTACAGTACTTTTTGACATTTGGTCTCCTGGAATGGAAAAACATCTGACCAGAACTGGTCGAACACATGTTCAACTGCCTATGCAAAGTAGGTTCAACACTGAATTCAGACTATGTGGCTCAGAACTTTTTCCAGATGGTCTTAAACAGCTTCAAGAATGGAGATGCCGCAGGCTGCTCTGCTGTAGGTTGCTTTCTGGGCAGCCTGCTCCACTGCTTGACTTTTCTCGCGGGGAATTTTTTTTCTTTACATCCAGTTGGAGCCTCTCCTGTTTCAGTTTATGAATACTGCCTCTTGTTCTCTCGCTATGCATCTCAGTAAAGAGCCTGGCTCCATCTTCTCACTAACTTCCCATGAGGTGCTGGGCAGCTGCTAGTAGGTCCCCCTGAAGCCATCCCTTCTCCAGGCTGAGCAAGCCCTGGTCCCTCAGATTCCCCTCACAGGGCAGGTGCTCCAGCCCTGACCACCTTGGTGACCCTCCACAGAACTTGCTCCAGTTTGTCAATGGCTGTTGTCAGCACTGCTTCAAATATGAATTAAAAAAATTGTATACTTATGGCAGATCTGTATTTCAGGTAATATTCATGCTGAGAAAAGGATTGAAAGTGTGAAGAGGCTTTCCCCCATTAGTGGAGGATATGGTTGACTTGACTCACTTGATAGAGTAGCAGTTCAGATGGCTGCCAAGCACAACCTCATTTCATGTTTCTATTTCAGGTACACCAGGCCCTACATTGCCTGAATATTACCTCAGTAGGTTACTAACTTGAGCCATCAGAAACAATATCTGACTGCTGTATGGATGGAGATGATCTAAGTACAATTATTGATTTATGTACACAATGAATGACAAAGTAACTTTATACTGGATCAGAACGTAGGTCCACCTCACCCGATATCCTCTCTTCAACAATGTCCCCAAGCAAATGCTTAGGAAAGGGTTAAAGAATGGGGACGGAACATGAGAAATCCTTAAATCCTTGTACATACCTTCCCTGCTTCCAGCAGTTCATGGGTGAGGGTCTTACTGTGATGGAGTTATGCGCCAAATCCTTGTGTTTAATAAACATCAGCAGATCCTCCTGAACACATTTGTTTATCTTTTAAATGGTCTCCATAACACTCTCTGGCAACAAGTTCCAGCAGTTAGTCCTGCCTTGGGAAAAACAACTTCCTCTTTGTCGTGGTGTAACCCCCGCCAGCAACTCAGCCCCACGCACCCGCTCGCTCGCTTCCCCCCTGCCCAGTGGGATGGGGGAGAGAATCAGAAAATAAAGCCCGTGGGTTGAGATAAGAACAGTTTAATAGAACAGAAAGGAAGAAACTAACAATGACACTAATAAC
>JAVKLA010000062.1:4344290-4360613 GCA_034782735.1 Sagittarius serpentarius | reverse complement strand
CTACTAACCCCAAAACCCAGCGCTGTACCAGCTGCTAGGGAGACAATTAACTCTATCCCCGCCGAAACCAGGACACTCCTGTTGCTGTAAGTCTACTGTTTCTTCATTTGACTGGATGGTCCCTAGTGGTGTGAGAAACAGTGAGCAGGTGCTCCCTGTTCACCATCTCCATGTCATTAATGATCTGATAGTCTTTTCATCTATGTTTCCCTATTCTTCCTTATTCTTTTAAACCAAATTATCAAATTACTTGAGCTCCTCTTGGGTGGAAGCCATCCCATAAGCTGGATCACTCTTTTTACACTCTTCTGTGCAGTTATTTCAGTTACAGGTCTTCTAGATCTTTTTTGAGATACTTTGCCTGGACCTATCTTCAGCTCCCACTTACAGCCTATAATTTAATTTCAGTGAGAGTTCTTGTGGGAAGCGATCAAACTATAGTTTAGCAGGTATCCATCAAAACTGGGGCACATGCAAATTGTCTTCTGAGACTATCCCACAATCAACCATCATGAAAAGATTGCCATCCAAACAGTGAGACGGAAGCGCAGTTCCAGACACGCCTCAAGGGCGGTATCCAAAATATGTGGCACACTAGCATTTTACAAGTAAGGTCATATTGTGCCGTCAGAAGAAGCCCCTAGGTCATCCTCCAGCACTATGCAACATCTTGCAAATCCTTCGTTTGGACAGGAAGGAAGCAAACTGGGAACATACCATGCTCCTGGGAATGCTCTCCCAGTGAGGTGTAGACTTAGCTACTATGCGGAAGATCTCTGTTGGGTATGTGTTTGTCATGATAATCCATTATTAACCTGGAAGCTTATGTACCAATACTTCAGCAGAAAGTGGACTGAGCTTTTTATTATTTTCTGGGGTAAACAACACACAGTTAGCAGCCTGCATTGTATTTCACAAATTTGGCAAATAATATACTTCCATCCAGCTCATAAAGCAAAGTGCTATCAAACTTTGAAAAAATATAAAACAGTACAGCTTATCCATTGCCACAATGCAGTGAAACTTAAAATAGTTTCAGCCAAGTGAATAACAAATCACTTTTTAAGATAAAAAGATGAACATTTTCCAAATTAAGTGTGCATGATCTTGTAAAAAAACTAAGGTGTCCCTTAAAATAGTTCCAGGAGAAAAATGTGCCAGTTTACTACTGATGGAATGAATATAAATTATCCCCCACAAGAGAGAGGATGATAATTCATATGAAGTGATAATCATACTGTGCTAAAAATTGCAATCCAAGTTTGGGTTCCTGCAAGAGCCATTTATGATCTCAGTGTTGCCATCTTGCGAAGAGAGATTTAGTGTGATACAAATCCAGTGAACACACACATCGTGTGCTAGGGCCTTTTCCAGGATGTGATTTATTTCTGTTCTCAGATAGGGAAATCTTAGATTCTTACCTGTGACGATCCACAGTGTAGGAGGGTCTGCACAAGACCTGGGCCAGAGTAGTCCTACATTTGATGATGATGGAGAACTAGCCCCCCAGTAATGTCTTTCCTGTCTGCCTCCATCCAGCACCGTCCTTTGACCTGCCAGTGACACACGTTACAGCATGTGCACTCTTCCAGCTCAGGCGTTCAACCATGAGTTGATAGGACTGAAGCTTTAAATTCTTCCTAGCATTTTGCTCCTTTTCTGTAAAAGGGATGATCCAGGCAGTTCTGAGAAAGGTGACCTTATTTTTTTCTCTCTTAGGGGCTTGCACTTAAAGTGACATGCAAGTTATGACATCTGTGTTGAGAGGACTAACATGGACAATTTATTCATATTTGAGAACAGGATGAACTTCATAGTAACATAAAATCCCCAGAGGTAAAAATTAAAAAGCTAACAGCAAAGCAAGGTAATTTAATATTAATGTTAGACTAAACCAGGCCCAGGGATTTTGAAGTTATTAATTTTTATTTGCTATAATGGCATCAGCAGATGCAGGAAGACGAAGTTGATAGTTTGTCCTCCTGCCAGAGCATGGATGAGAATGGCAGAAGATCCCAAAGACACCTGCAGTTGTTTTAAACCTGTGTATGATGGTAACAGGCTCTCTGAAACCATCCGTCTTTCAAACTTATAAACAGCAGAGTTTAACACTGCTACCAAGATTCCATTAAAGATTCCTGAAATAATTGTTTCTGCACAGGTAAGAGCACCTCAAGCTGAATGGCTAAGCAATAACTGGGAAAAGAATGGATCACATTCTCATTAAAAAGATTTGAATGCTTGAAACCCAAGGAGACAGAGAAGCACATTGAGAGGAAATGACTGGCAGGGACATGAAAAGAAGTATGGATCAAAGGCAGTAGCCCAAATATTTCCAGTACAGTTTTCTCAGCTGTGGCCTGGACAGCTAGTTCTAGATGGTCCTAAAATAAAGGGAGACTTGCTTTGGGGCAGAGAAGTAAACGGTTCAGTTAATAAGGAAATATGAGGTGGGGTGAGGAGTAGCTTCTTGAGCAGAGGCACTAATAACTCATCTCTCCAGAGAGATCCTCTCGGGAAGTTTTACCCTTTGGACTCTGAACCTGCATCCTTTGCAGACGGTGACATGAATCCTTTCAGACGGGGCAGCTGGAGGCTGCTGGACAAGGCTGAGGTTTCAGGGCTGTTGACACGGCAGGTCTGTAGGCACTGGTTCTGCTGGGTGAGGTGGTCCCAAGGCTTCCCCCTTCCCTGGTCAGAGGTCGCTGTCATCTGCCTGGTACTCACAAGCAGGAGACAGATTTGGCCTCAAAGTCACTCTCAGAGCTATTGGCACAAAGCAGTAAGATGGTTTGCTTTTTTGCTGAGCCGCATGAGGAGGACCTGCCTCCAATCAAACGGAGGTCTTTGCCTTTTGTACCTAGCCATGAAGCCTGACTAATATGTCTCAAACGCAAGAACTGACTCATGATTACGATGATTTCACATCCTTATCTGTTATCATTAAGATTTTTTTTCCTGAGACTAATAGATAAAGCAACCAGAGATTTCAAGCTGTCTCCCTTAAACGACCTTTTTGTTGTTATTACTGCAAAAGAACAAGCTAGAATTGCACAAATATGTTAATAAAAATTTCTAACTCAATACTGCATCAGTTAGAGGGCCAGCTGTGAAGTATTTCCAAACAAAAAACCTCCATCAAATTGTACTTTTGGGGCCAAACAAAGAACAAGAAAAGAAATTAAAAGAGGTGAGATTAGCTCATAGGATGATCCCCTTGAGGAAAAAAGTGATTAAATTTACTACAAATGACAAAACAGATTCTGCTGGAGAATTTATGTAAATACAGCTCTTTTTCCACTGGGCATCGGAGTTATTGCCAAGGAGAGAGAAGAGGAAACCCAAAGAATTAAAATTCAAAGTCAACGATATTTATCTCTACTATTATACACCAAGCTGCCAAACGAAATAAATTATTTTTTAAAAAAAGGCTTTTATGGCGTTGCATAGGAAACTGACATTTGTATGGTGAATTCTGCCTTAATGCTGGGGCAGTTAATAGCAAATAGCGTAATTACAGAGAGCAAAATCAGTAATATGCTTAATTCAGGAAAGACAAATTCCTGTTGATGATGGCTTCTCAGATGCATTTTATTTACATTTTAGAAAACATCTGTCCCTACTGATATTACAAGTTGTTAGCTACTGATTAACTATAACCTTCCGCTAGTGAAAAGCACATTCAGGATTCTGCTTAGGAGAATAATATCTCTGTTACGGTTTTCCTTTCATGATTTTCCCGTCTGTTTCACTAATAAATAGATTGTCATTGATAATGAACTCCTGCTTTATCAAATTGCACAACAGTCTACACTGTTACATGCTTGCTTTTTGTGTAGCTGATCTTTTTATCTTTTTTGACTCACAGGACTCATTTCATCCCGATTTTTTCCTCTGATATGGAAATGTGACAATGTTCCACTTAAAATTTAATTTGAAGGGAGACAAAATCTGAAATGCTGTCCTTAGACTTGTTATGCAACTAAGGCCGATGGCAACTTAGATTTTACTTCTAGATAATGCAACATTATCTTGTTTATTACGAAGCGGTACCTAGACGCACAGTTTGGGATAGCAGAGGTAGGATTCTGTTATCCTAGCATAAGGTATCTTGTGTTGAGTTGTCCTCGAGTATCCCATGTGGTTTTCTGTTGCCAGCACGGGGCTGTGAAGGTCTCCCAAAGGTCCTCCATCGATACGACCCTCCGCAACATCCCACTTAAATTCCGGTGGTTGTACGTAGGCAAGAGGAAGCCCTCCCTAACACACCTAAACATCAGTAACTATGTCTAGGTACCTACAGGCGACCAAGCTCCCATCACAGCCTGTACATCTGAGCGAGCCTCAGGAGCTGACTGGCTGCTGGGTGTCCAGCTCAGGATGACCTGATAAACTAGGTCTATGTTACGTGAAGGACTTTTTTAAGATCATCTGAAACTAGCAACATCAGTCAGCAACATATCACTTAACTATTGTAAACGTGTAAATATTTTTTCAGCCTTTTGTCTTTCACAGAGCTTCTTTCCCCTGCCCTGTATGTGCCTGGCTTTATCTGCTCTGCTTAACTTTTCTGAGATGGATTTGTGCAGTGCTAATGGGCATACATAAAGTAAAAATCCTTTCAGGAATGAAATCACTTTAATTATAGAATGTTTTCCTGCTTAAAAAAAGAAGAATCTTTTCCTGTTTTTGCAAAGCCAATTTTTGTTTTATAAAACCAAGTTTTCAGCTGGTTCACAGCAAAGACTCTAGGGACATTGTAACACTTATTCATAAGCATTTAATACCTAGTTTGTCTATTTGAAAGTAAATTATCCTTGGAGTCTACTCTGAAAATCCTCTGAGATTTCCAATCCCATAATGATCAGGTAAAGAAATAGTGTAATTTAGTTTAAAACCTTCATTCCTCACATAATCTTTTTTTTTTTCTTTAAGTTTTCAGGAAGAAAAATATAATTTGTGGCTCTTTACATAATCGTTCTATATGCAAACTTATTTTGTATTGCAACTTGCTACTAAATCCTTTTTCCTTTACTGTCACTGTGGGTCTCATAACTTCTTCCCAAATCAATCCATCTGTTCTGCTTGCCCAGTTGCTACTGAGATGCAAAGCTGGTCACATAAAAGTCTTTGGAGTCTCATTTGGCTTCAGCTTTATCTTCCTACCAACCAAGGTACTTATATAGGGTAGTGCGCCCCACGATGCCACAAGGGCAGCTGAGATCTATCTCCGTAGGCCAACGCTGTCCTGTGACAGCATCTTCGCTCCCAGCTTGTTTAGCAAGAGTGAAATGCTTACTAACGTAGCTGTTTATTTCTTTGTTTCAGAAACAAAGCTTTTTTTTTTTCTTTGTCTTTTTTTTAGGGTTACAATCCAATGTCTAGGCCACTGACTAGGTGCTGCCCTGCTAGCCGAAGAAGATGTTCAGTGCAAAGCTACCAGATGTGAGAAACTGCTGGATGTGCTGGATACCTGTGTGAGAAGCTGAGAAGGCCGTGCCATGAGCACCGGCTGGATTTCAGGGGTTGCTAAGGAGGAGGAGTTACAGGCGATGGCCAGACTTGAGAGAGAGCTGAAGGGGAGCAGAATCTTCCAAGGCCAAGCAGGACCTGGATAACTAAAACAGTGATACGTTGCAGGGCCAAGATTATCCAGGTAACGGTAATATCAGAAACACTTAACGTGGGTATGGAGGCAGCAAAACTGAGAGCAGTGGAGAAAACATAACCGGGGCAGGTTGTTTATTTGGAAAGAGGCTGGGGCAGAGAAAAGGAGGCACAAGAATGAAAAGGAGGGTCAAGACCTGGGAAAAAGGGTAACGAGTTGCATACACCAGGTGCTGCCTGGGGCTTGATCACTGCAGCTGCACGAGGACAATAAATCAAGCTCAGGCCATGCCCTGTGGGTGAAACTTGCTTCCACTGTGAGGAGAGCATGGGGGAGCAGGGTGTTTTCCCTGGATAACTGGTGAAAATCCAAGACACGCAGATGGAGCATCCTGGTGTCAGCATCCATGCAAGGTCCAACAGCGCTGGCAGTTACACACCACTTCGTAATATTTTCGTTTGAAAAGGTGTGACAATACAGAGGATCTACTGATGGAATGAATGCCTTCCAGTTGCTGCTAAAAGCATGCAGGTGAGACTCTGACTCACAATCAAAGCTCTGACATGAACAAGGAATAGCAACAAGAGAGTTTAGCTAATGTGTAGCTGCAAGTTCTGGTTTTGGCAGCACTGGGCCTGGGGGACTTCCGTGCTAAGACTGTTTGTTTGCTCCCCAGCAAGGTTACGGTGAGGGGGGTTGTGGCTTTCAACAGATCTAATGGGAGGTGCCTCTTTCTCTGCAAAGACTGTGTGGTTGTGCTCCCAGGCTCCATTCTCCACAGTAGTAGAAATCTGAGCATTAAATCATCCTTTTTGGGGTGAGGGGGTGGAGAATGGTAATAAGGGAGAGTAGAAGTTGAACGCTGAAGGTTAGCACAGGAGTCTGTAGGTAAGGTTAAACTCTTCTGGCAGTTAAAGAGGTGTTTTAGAAAGAAGAAATACAGATTCTCGGTCCGTTCAGTGCCCCCACAGCCAGTAACACGTACCAGCAAAGGTGGTAGCAGTGTGAAAAGGGACAAGCTCTGCTTGTGGTCACTGTCAGCTGTGCTGAAAGAAATGACAAAATGAACAAAATGTAGAGTAGCACATACAATCAGAAGATAAAGACTGTAAACTACTCCTGCAGAAAGCCCATAAAGGATACTCACTAATGGACAAGAATCTTAAATACTATAGAAATTTAACAATGGTGGAATGCTGGAATTTGGATTTTGAAAAATAATAGGAAAAAGGAGAAAGAGTCACCAAATTCTTCTGTTGTTTTTAAGGTGTGGAGGGGGAGGAAGAAAATTTAATATTACTTCATAGCAATGCAGTATTTTCTACTCCAATATTGACTAAAACCAGTGTTGAACAAAGGTTGCTGATTTGAGTGCTTTTGTCTGTGAAAATATGGATATCTAGTATTCTTAAATAACTGACTGAAGATCTCTCTGGCCCATTAATATAATGAAACAGTAGACAAGTTTTAGAGGCCTGAAAAACACCAGGACCAATATTTATTGGGGAAAAAAAAAAAAGAATGAATGTCATAAGTGAAAATAATAGCTTACACTGTGAACACTAATGTATGACAGATAATTGAATATGTGTGTGTGCATGTCCGAAACTGAACTCTTCAACTCTCAGGCAGAAGCCTGTTACTTGGCCACTGCAACTGGTACAGCCTAGTTGAAAATTTTGATGATACCTGGACTAAACAAAAGTGGCATGTCCCGAATCCTCCAGTTAATAAGGAGACATGAAACAGAGCCACCCAGTTAGGTGGCTGGTCACACATTGTGTCTGGACTGTTAGACACAGAAACTATTTAGACTGGCGGAAAACCAGGGGATTAGGATACTGCAAAGAAGAAGTGGTGCTGAAAAGAAGGGTTCCCAGAAAAAAATGGTCTTGGAGAGAAGGGGACCTAGAAAGGAGGTGAAGATCCTGGAAGCGGGGAAGGATCCTGAGATCTTCCATGGAGACAAATGCTGGGGGACACCCAGGGACCTTGGCCAATAACCCCTGGCAGTGGTAAGTGTGAGCAGCAGCACGGCGGGAACCAGCTTGATTTTCTGCTTGACCTTCATGGACCAGCACAATCTCCCTGATGGGAAAGGAAGTCAGTACCTAGCAAAATGCTGTGGGATCAAGTGAGCGAGCGCAGTGCGTGTGTGAGACAATCAAGTAGGTCGAAAGTTCTAATCTCGGAGGTTCTTAAGTGAACTCCAGTATCCAGACCCACTGTGGGCTGTCATTTATTCTGTCCTGCCTGTGACAATGACCCAAGATTTTATATGTCTGTTCCCATGATAACTTCCCCAGGAAAAAAATATGAAAAGACTGATAGAGGATTCAAGTCCTTAAACTACAACAGAAACATAATATAATCAATTTCTATTAAAACAGTTCATGGAAAATAGATTTTGTCAAACTAATTTGATATCTATTGATAAAAGTATTAGCGTCAATGTAATATAATCCTTTATTGGTTTTGACTTAGTGCTGCCTGACATTTCGATTAAAAAAAAAAAATAGTGATGCACAATCAACGTGACATACTTGTAACATATTAACAGCTGGCTGATAGATAGGTCTCCAAATGCCACTGGCAATGAGGATTCATCACCACATGGGTGGGTTTCTAGTGAAGCTCTGTGGAAATCAGCTCTTGCCCTGTGCTGTTTCACATTTTTTTTCATCTGTACCCTGGAAGAAAAACATTTAAAATCTTAGTTTCAGTAGGTGGATGACAAAACACTTGGAGGAGTGATAAATAATAAAAAAGACACGTGTTCTACAGCTTTTGAAAGAGGAGTACAAGAAAACATTGTGAAAGGATAATAATATGCCAATAGGATGGGTAGGGTTCTGCAATGGGCACATACACATCTTGTGCTCCTTTTGTAGCTGGTGGAGAGAAATAGACATTTCTAGATTGTGACTCATCCTAGAGCAAAAATAAAATAGGTCAACAGTATGGCTGCTAGAGATATCTGTTTTTCTCCCTTAATCATAAAGGGAGTCAAAGTCAATCAACTTGGATGGAGGTATTTCTACCGAAAAGATTCGCAGTTACGTGTAATAAATCAGTCTGGTTGCTGCCATGTCAAAAATGTATGTGTGTGTTTATTCAGTGACTGCATGGTTGGAAATATTCAGGAAGGTGGAGCTCTCTGAGAAGAAGTGGCTACACCTTTTTGGCAAGCTCTTGGGAATATAGATATTAACCGAAGGTTTCTGTGTGACTGCTGTCAGAGTTACCACAGTTGTTTTATATACAAGTTCCAAATCCAGCAAAAATGAATCAAAAACTTCTGGGATAACAAAACTATCTTCTTTGTGGTAAAGAGAAGCGCTCCTGAGAAACTGCATGTAAATGCTATTTCTCAGACCATAGCATAAGAGGGAGTCACCAAGAAATCTTTGTAAGACAGACCTATTTTGACTGATTTTTTTTTTCTTGCATTATGTTCTTTTTGTTAAAAAACATTTTTGTTTTCTGTCATTCCACAAATACAAGTGGGACAACCAAGCAGCTGTTAACCTTTCAGAAAAATGTCTTCCTCTGTATTTCCAGTGTCCCTTGTTCTGAAGAACATTGTTCTGTATTCAGGCCTGGGCTACTCGGTGACCTACACACGTATGGTTCCGACTGCACTCAGTATTTTTGTTGTTCTTGTTAGGAATGTAGAACAGAAACCAAGACTAAAGAGGCAGAGTTTAAACAAAGCATTAAAATGCTTGCCTTTCAACTTTTTTTTCAATGATCTCAGGTCCTTGTCACACACCAGGTCTATATTTGGGCCATGGCATATTGAGAAAGATGGTGTTTGAATTCTGATGAAAGCTACAGAAGTAGTGCTTGGGGCCATGACCAGACACAGCTTTTCTCTCAAGGGCTTTGAGATGAAGCTCATTAAGTCTTATACAACACAGACTATAGACAGTAGAGGAATGTATTTGCAATCCCATCCAGCTCTGATACGTACCAGATCATTGTCCTCTATACGGGTGTTCTCTGCAAATTGAAATCTCCTTCCGAGGGAGAGGCATCTTGGCTCCTGTCAAAAGCATTTCCAGTAGAGTCTTCCTCACCCTGGGTCCATCTTCTGTTTGCTCCTGTGATTACAAGTAATGGAATGTCCTATTAATAGTGCCAATGCTCTTCTGCTATCCTAATTATTCTCTTAACTGTTAATGAAAAGAAAAGCAACTCTAGAGGTCAGGTAGCACTGGAGGAACATGCAGTTTCTCCTCTGTGTTTGTACTTTCTGTTTTCATTAAATATTTCAGGTGCAGCTCTGCAAAGCAATAAACACACAAGAGGAAAACAACCTGAAGTATATGACAATCTGAAAATAACACTGGCAAAATAATAATGAAAGGAGGCATAAGAGAAAAATATGCCATTAAAACAAATATAATGGTACTTCTGTTACATTTTTATCCCACCTTTTTTATATTTTATTTGAAAAGGGAAGTTTATGTACCTGGAATTTAAAGACGTATCTTTGTTGGGATACATGGCAAGGAACATTGCAGCAATTGTAAACAGGTCATTGTAGTTGCTTTGCCCATACAGGGCATTCAAGCTAGCACAGCTCCAAAGAAAGGTATAAATGGAGGTTTGCTCCCCTGTAAAGCAATCCACAGGAAAGCAATGTCCCTGTGCTGGCTGCCGGGTGCCCACTAAGCTGCTCTCACTCCCCCTCCTCAACAGGATAGGGGGAGAAAAATACAATGAAAAGCTCATGGGTCAAGATAAGGACAGGGAGATCACTCACCAGTTACCATCATGGGCAAAACAGACTCGACTTGGGGAAAATTAATTTAATTTATTGACAAATAATCAGAGCAAGATAATGAGAAATAAGAACAAATCTAAAAAAAAAAAACTTTCCCCCCACCCCTTCCTTCTTCCCAGTCTCATCTTCACTCCTGACTTCTCTACCTCCTTCCACCAAGCTCACAGGGGATCAGAGAATGGGCGGTGCAGTCAGTTCATAACGTTTTGCCTCTGCCACTCCTCCCTCCTCACGCTCTTCCCCTGCTCCAGTATGCGTTCCCTCCCATGGGACACAGTCCTTCACTGAACACCTCCAACACAGGTCCTGCCTATGGTCTGCAGTTCTTCAAGACTTGCTCCAGCATAGGTCCTTCCCATGGAGTACAGTCCTCCAGGAGCGGACTGCTCCAGCGTGGGTCCTCTGTGGGGCCATAGGTCCTGCTCTGGCGTGGGCTGCAGCTTCCTTCAGGTCACATCCACCTGCTCCAGCGTGGGCTTCTCCATGGGCTGCAGCGTGGAGTTCCAGAAGCAACTCCCATCCCGGCTGGGAGGGAGAGGGCAGCTCTTGCTGCGTTGCAGGCATGGGCCACTGCTGTGCTTGACTCCAGACCCAAGATGTAGGGCTGCTCTCGGGGCGCTTTACAACAGCTTACAGTACACAACAGGACAGAGGATCATAGAATCATAGAATTGCTTAGATTGGAAAAGACCTATAAGATCATCTTGGGTTCATGTCACCTAGTAGTTCTATGTGCCCCTGTGCACCGCATTTGTCTTAAAGGCAAAGTTGTACCCCTGATATTAGGCAGAAGAACTGGGTGGGCACTAAAATGACCAGAAAATCAAGTGGGATCTGGAGGCAGCTTGAGAGTGGGCTGTCCTCATGCGCCTGCATGGTGGTGTGGGGCTGTGCGGTGTGGACCCATCTCATTAGACCAAGTGATGTGCGCAGGCAGGGCATGGGGCAGGGATCACACCCTGCCTGGAATTACTCCCAGGGAATAGCCATAGCTTCCCAATAGAAGGAAAATTCTGAAAGATAAAGACTCCTGAAAAAAACCAGAGGTTTTCACAGCATAGAATTGGGAGACATTTTGATAAATGATTTTTATTTTTGTGTCTTCACACTGAAGGGCAAGAGATTTCACAGCCTGATATAAAGTCCTGCGCTGCTCCTTTTCTCTGACCAGCTCCTTCCTATTTGTTTATTTTTAACCTTCCTGCTCTTTATAAAGAAGCATCACTAATGCATTTATAAACTCTAGATGTGAGGTCTCTGCAGGAATCAATGCGCCTAATTCAATTTTCCCAGGCAATCTTTGGATTGTTCTTAATGGGAGGTTCTGCAGGTGAAGAAATGATGATGCTGGAAGTATTTTAAAAAGGGAGCTCTTTGGCCTAGGACTTCGATTAGATGCTGTACTAAGGCAGATGCCTTTCTCCAATACCCAGAAAACAAAGTTATTGCCTTTAGCTAACAATAACCGTAGAAAAATGTATCTACAAGTGAATGTATTTACAGTGATGTCAATTTAACAGGAACATTTGTTTTTCTCTGAGGCAATTAAAATATCTCATCTTACTCTAGGTCATCTCTTTGTCCCACTATATGAATAATTACTCCAGACAGTTTGTTAAGAAAGCAAAAAAAAAAAAAAAAGGATATTATTGAACAACTGCCAAAAATTTAGAAATGTAGCCAACTCTTAACACTTTCTAAAGGATTAAAAGGTCAAACTCGATTTAGTAGCACATTGCTTCATTTCACAAGGGTTTGTATTGATTCATTTAGGGATAGGACAGAAATAGACCGTAGCAATTGCTGGTATCAAGAGGAAAGTACATTCCTAAGGGTGGAGGGCCGGATGGTATAAAGCGTAAAGGCCAGTTAACACTTACTTCTGTGTCTGAGCTTTCCCACACATCACAGCTAAACACTTGGGGTAGGTGACCTATCGCAGCAGAAGACATTTCAAGAATGTTTTGAAGAAAGAATCGAGGTGTTTGATTAGGAATATGGAATATCCTTTACCTTCAAGCTACAGTGTAGATCTTCAGTTTCCCTTCAGCTCTGCAAATCTGCTGGACCTCCCTTACTGAAGTTACAAGTGAGACTCTTTGGGGAGACGAAGAGCCCTGTGAGGCTTCTCATTCTGTTCCACTGATTCTCTTGCAAATGCTTTGTTCAATGACCTAGTCCTTTTGGCACTATTTTGTGACCGGCCCTCAGCAGGTATCTGCTTGCAGCCTTTCCTCTGTGGGAGGAGATATGTTCTTTTTATTCTGTTGGTTAAAACCTATGCAAATCAAATGTACAGTTTTCCAAAGTTTAGAATACTGACTTTTTTTTTTCTATTCAGTATTGTTTCTTTATCCAAAATAAAAGTCTTGGGATAATTTTATAACACTATTTATGTTACTTACTCTTTTTGTTACCATTGCTACTGTTATTGTGGGCTGACTGAAATTGCTAATGAAACATTTTCCCCGTAAAACACTGAGCTTGAAATTTTTTTTTTTTTTGTGGGAAACAATCAACCTTGGAATAATTCCTCTACTGCGAACATGTAAGTCAAACAAGTCTTTTACATTTCCTGGTCTGAGATTAATGTTTAGTTTTAGATCAATATCAATATTTGCATCTTCTCGAGTGAACATCATGATACTGTAGGAAGTAAGCAGAGTGCATTATGGAAGAAGTAAACTGGCTGGCCGAGGGACTGGGGGCACGGTTGAGCTAAAGCAGCACTCTCTATATGACGCGCCTGAGGCTCAGGTGAGGAAGAAGGTTTCAACCTGCTCAGAAATGGTGTAGTAAGTGTTGGTAATGAAAACATTTCTTTTTGAAAAATATTGTAATTAAATGCTTAGCCACAATTATGTAAATTTAAGCATATTTTTTAAACATATTTCTGACTATTTACCTTTTTTCAGGCCCAAAAAATTTGTCTTGATATCAGATCTCTTGAGAGAGAATTTTTCATTTTCAGTAAAATATATTATTACTCAGTTAAATCCTGGGCCACGTCTGGATGTGTAACACAGGATTTTCTTTTCCCCAAGGATCTCACAGACTAAAAGTAGACAGGTTTGTGGAGAGAGGTCTGATAAGAAGAAATGATGAGGTGGCTCTCTATGCTAATGAAAAAGTTTACCTTTTCTTTGTAGACATGGATAGAATAAAAAGAAGCAAATGGATTTATGGCTTAGAATTTGTAAATTTGTTACTGGTTTTGTATTCAGGACAGTAACGTAAACTACATGATTTGTTCAATGTGGTTACAAGAATCAGTACTTTTTTGTGAGAGGCCGATTAAACTGAATGGTTTCATTTGCCCTTAGCAATGGCTGTAATGAACAATAATAGAGCGGGCTGAGTTTGCTGCAGTTGACGTTGGTTTGGGTTTTTTCTTTAATTCACTTTGTGACAAATGGTTTTGCTTGCAAAGCTTGCCTTGTTTGGTTTGATTTGTGTCCAGACTGAGTACATTAGGAAGTGATGATACTTATCTGTGTGGTTCACATGCTAATTAAATTGACTTTACCAAAGCATACAAATGTCTCCCATTATTCTCTTTTCTCTTACCTTGTGTCAATATGTTTCTATAATAAATCAGAAAATCTTTATTCAGCAGGCAGATAGTATTTGAAAAGCGCAAAAGATGCATCCATTTTGACTGGTTTTACTTTTTTCAGAGACTAGGTTGCAAAGACAGAAAAGTATCAGGAAAGAAAAGCTTTCCTATGCCAATTTCTTTGCTTTGTATGTCACGAAAAGAAAAGATAAACTGATGGGTTGCTTCTTCATAAATTGAAAAGATAGATTTATATGACAGCTTAAATGAGGTCTGGCAAAATCCACTTTTAAGCTCGGGTTTGTACTTTGTGAGAGCATTTTGACTAATCAAACAGAGGTAGCTGTATAATGAATAATTCATGGACACAGCGCCTGTGAAGAAGCAGGCTGTAAATACCTGCAGAGGGACTCCATTGACACCATAATTAGCAGCTGGTGTTGGCTGGTTGCTGATGTCACCGTTGCTCCAATGTGTAATTACAACGTAATTATAACATAACCTGCTGGTGAAGCTGTCTGTGTGTAACCTTTCCCCTCTCAAGCGGCACACAGGCTTTTACACACAAAAAGGAGAGGGGGTGGCCATTCCGTCTGTCCCTCCCAGCCCCAGCCCGTAACCTCTGGCTGCACCTCCCTTCGCCTCTCAGCACCCTTTGTCATCCTGCATCCCTTTTTTTTTTTCCCCTCTCCCTCTCCATGATGATCCTTCCCACCTGCTAACCCCACCAAGGGAGTCATCGTTGTTGCTGTTCCCACACACGACGAGTACGGGGCCCGCAGGGAAGATCAGTGCTCTGCTAGGCACACTCCCTCCTCAAACGTCCCGTGAGTGACTGGACAAGACAGCGCCAAACCTTCAGAGACACGTGTCTTGCACGGTACGGAGGTGACAGAGCATTACAGAGGCAGTCGGGACCCCTTGTTCCTCAAGGGACACCTTTCGGGGGCTGGGGTTCTCTGATTCTGGCAGCTGTGGCACATACCAACGCTAACCCAGAATTTTTTCAGCTGCTGTTTAAGATGCAAAACTTTATCACTGAATCCCTAGCTGTTAGCAGAAAGGTATTGGTAGTCTAGCAAAGTGAGAAGGAAATCTCTCATCAGAGCTGGGAGTAAAAACCGGGAAGTAAGAGGGGGAAGACATGTATCCTCCAACAAGGCAGCATTCGTCAGAGAGCCAGCAGGTATGGATGAAATAGCTGCGGAAAATGCAGTAGAGATTAGGACAAACACCATATTTTTCAGGGAATTGGATAATCTGGAATGTTTTTCATTGGGAAAAAACCCAACCAACCCACCCCACCACCCCACCCCAAAAAACCCAAACCCTAACTAAACAACAGAAAGTCTTTTTTGCCTTCATGCTGAGCATGTGACAGAAAAATTGCTGCTGTCCCGTTCTAGAAGACTGCATATGAGACCATTACAGTAGTGACTGAACGGCTTGGTCCATTGCCCCCTGTCCTTGTCGCAGTACATTCCCATCATCCCGGTGCTGTCCTCTGGGGATGCTGGTCAACACCTCTGTGCTGTCAGGCAGCTGTGGTAGCGTTGCTCACTGCGAGAGTCCTTGTTTGTACCAGCACGGGGAAACTAGACAGGGTGCTGGTCTACAGGATCCAAAGGATGGAACGCTCTATCTTTATTCAGAATTAAAGAAAGGTCAGCAGAAGTCATGTTCCTCAAAGTTATTTTTGTAAATAAAGATGGATAAAACCAGTCACAAATGATTATTTTCATTTCAACACGTGTATATCTTTATATACACACAAAAGTGAGTACAGCTGCCAGATTCTTCAGGTGTAATTTTTAAAATCTCTCCAGTGAACATAACATTGGGCGTTGTAGAGCTCTGTTTTATATGACTGGAATCAAAATTCAGAGACACCCTTGCTTCTGTAGAAAGCCACCGGTAAGGAGGCGCATGGCTACAGCACGTCGTGAAGCTGAGCCCCGTCGGGTTGGTAAGCTACCTTGCTGGGATACCTTACGGTGCAGAAAGTCTGTCTGCTGGGCGGAACCCCGTCGTTCCTCTCAGAACGTGGGTTCACAGGTGTGAGTCTGTGGGCACAGCCAAGGGCACGCTAAGGGACCTCAGGGGTTTTTCTAATCACTGGGCTAAGGTGAGGCCGAACGGTTACTCCCTCCTTCGCAGTGAGAGGCTGAAAGGGTGAACGTCCCCAACACTGCGGTGGGGCAAGTTCTGCCCAAGGACTCCCTCCGCACAACCAGGGGCCCCCCACAGCAGCTCCTGGCAGGGGAAGAGGTTCCTCCCCGCACGACCCCCACGGCCGCCCACCCACCCGTTTCGCGAAGGTTCTGGAAGCGCAGCCCGCCCATGGCACCTAATTAGCCTAATGAGTTCGCG
>JAVKLA010000062.1:4324832-4344190 GCA_034782735.1 Sagittarius serpentarius | reverse complement strand
CCGCCGTGCGGCCCCAGGGACTGCCGGGCCCTCCGCGACCCCTCCCGGCTCTCTCCAGCGCCGGTCGTGGCAGTCCCCGTTTGTGTCTGCCCAGTAACACCTCTGGCTCATTAGCCCAAAATAGCCTCAATCACAGTTTCTGTGGGTGCAATGCAAAAGTTATTGGTCAAAATTTTGTTAGCTCTAACACTTTTTTTTGTTTTTTTTTAATGAGCCCCATTTCTAACTTTCCTTGTAACTCACATGGATGAGCACAGTATTGGCTCTCCAGCTTTAGCAGAGTCACAGTAATTTGTGAACCAGCAATTTCCTTTCTCTGAATCTCAGAGGTCTTTATACAGCGATGAATTGCTCATTTGTGCTGTAGTAATTTTATTCAAGGTAGTGTCCTGGTCATTGTGTGTTCAATAGGTGTTTGGGTTTGTATTGGTGCTGGTTAGTCTGTGATGTGTTTTAATTTAAAGATGTAAATATTGGCCAGGGTTCTGTATTTTAATTGAATAGCGCTCTGGGACTGAACTCAAATTCTTTTGATCCCAAAGTGAGAAAGCTGTGCACAGAGCCACAATAACGCACAGGCAAATGGCTGATAAAGCAGCCTGAGTAATCTCTCTCTGTTCAGCATATCTGGTTTTTATAGACTAAGACTCAGGTGTGTATTTAAGCTTGGAAAGGAATGTTAGTTGCAAAGAGAGAAGAAAGAAAACCTGTTCCTTTGCCAATCATTCTGGTATATCTAGAGATAAACGTTTTCAATAATTACAAGCCAGGGAGCCAGGTGATAACAGGTCCTTGTTTAAGGGTTTTGAAGGGGTAGGAGACTTGCCTTCCATGTCAGAGGCTCCTTTGTGTTGGGCCAGTGGAGCACTCTGCCTGGATTTTCCGTGTCAGTCTGCACTCGCAGATAGGAAGGCAAGGAACCCTCTTCAGACCTGGAGGAGAGGGTAGGATTTGTGTCTCACAGAAACGCACAAGTGACAGAACTACTTCAGTTTGCACGGGGCAGTGCCGAAGTGCTGTGGACGGTCCCTCTGCCATGTGTGTGGAAGTGTCGTGCCTGGTACCGTGGGACAGTAGCTAGCTGTAGGGACTAGCTGCCTCAGTCCTACGCACAGTGACACCTCTGCCTAATGATGACTCTGGCAACATAATTTTTGCTAATCATTTACCATTTACTTTCTTCCTCTGATTTAGAAGCCTTTTAGGGACTTCCTGAGAAGTTTTAGTTGATGGTTTGTATCACCTTGACAAAGGATCACAAGGAAGAGGTGGCGGGACCAGGAAATACTCCCTGGCTGCTGAACAGTAACATGCATTTCCACAGAGGCTGCGGGATCCAGAGACTGTGGTGCAGGAGCTCCCAAGACAGAGATCAGTCTTCCTCCAAAACCAGCAATGTTGTTATGGGGTCTGAAAGTCTGCACCGCCGCTTTTTAAATGCAGTACTCCCATTAAGTGGTCACAGAGCTAGGTATTATCAAGAACTGGAGGAGCTGATGTCTTGGTTGAAGAGGGGGTTTGAGAGTCTCTGCTGGCTGAGGATTTGCTTTCATTTTCTTTGCTGGCTGAAGCTCAGCAGGCGCCTCCGTGTAGTACAGGGGCACAGTACTGCAGGGGGCTGTGGGAGACCTGGGTGCGGGTACGGGAGGGACCTCTCGCCCTTGCTGAGATGCTGGTGGGGGAACAGCTGAGCTGGGGCAGCCCTTCCCCTGCAGACCCAGAGAGTATCTGCACAAGAGAGTACATGATTGCGTCCGACTCTTGCACTCATCGTGGAGGCGTTGCGTATTGCCGTTCTGTGGGCTGAATGATAGCCAAGTCCAAGACTTAACAGTAAGGCAATTCAAGTGCTTGCATATATATTTTTATGGCAGTAGTAAATGATTCTAACAGTTTAAGTAAAGCAAGAATAAAGTCCTAAAAACAACAAACCAAACCAAAAAGTAAATTACCTAGCAAGATAATGAATTCTGTTTTATGCAGGATACTGTGGCTAACAAAAATGAATAATGAATTGGGAGGGGGATTAATTTTATATTGACAGAAAACGGGGCTTCCCAAAAGATCTAATGTTTTTCCCATTATAAGAAAATACAAAAATGTAGTATTTCTATTTAAAGATTACTTTTTTACTAGTGTTATTAGCTCTGTGTCAATATTTTAGCAGTTAATGCAAAACTGAATGTTTTTGTTTATTTAGCTTACGCGGTCTGTTAAAAGGCTTTCTTACTTCTATGAAAAATAGTATAGTGGAAGAAAAATAAAGATACTTTTCTAGATTTAGGAAAACCCTCAAAGTATCAAACCTAAATGACCTTTATCTCTGTGGAGATTTAAAAATAATGTGAAATAAGTGGGACTAATCTGAAGAACATCATAGCTTTTAATAAGTTCGAGTTTAATAAGACAATAAGTTTAATAAGACAAAATAAGTTTATGCACGGTAAGAGCTAGGATTTCCAATATCTCTACTCTTCCTTTCACCCTTTCCCCTTTTTTCTTTTTTTCCTTCTTCTTTACTTTTGGACTGTCGTTTGCCAGAAGAAGTGATTAGCAGAGAGAAAAAAACTGTTTTCTCCTGAATTTCAAGTTCATGTTAGCACAGAGGTCTGGAATGTTAATTACAAAACTCAATTATCTCAAGTTAATATTCTGTTAATCACATCGGAAAGAAATGGAGTTGTCAAGGTGAAGTGTGCTAGTGCTTTAAAAAGTGAAAAGTGGATGGTCAGTGGTGATAGGGTGGATACAGAGAGTAATCCATGTTCACATATTACTAACTTCACATGGATTCAAACAACTTTAAATAGTGAGTTGCTTTAATATTCAATTCTGCATCTTGGATTAATGTATATTATATATTTGTATATATGTATATTAAAATACCCATTTGGTGATTTCCTGATTGTTTGAGAGAGGGAGAGGTAATCTTGCATACTTTTTTTTCAGAAAAAGATTGGTTTAACTTTTAAACGGTACTGTCCTTTGCAACAAATTATATATTTCTGTGAAATTAGAATGTTTACCAGTACCCAAGCAGTCTGATTGTTGCTTTTTGCTTGTCTAATGTGTCTCACATCTTTTAGTTATATTTGGATGCATATTTAAAGCACTGGTTGTGCCAAACTAGTTGTTTGCTAGTGACATTACTTCACTCACTTCTTTAATCTTCTAACTGAAAGAAGGAGAGAAAGTAATTAGGCAGATGTTCCACTCTCTCTGCTGAATACGCTGAAAAACCTACACCGTTTCTAACATAAACAACTTTGCAAATAATATTTTCATTAAGGTTTTATTTGACTGGGTATTGCAAATCTATTAGTAGCATCTACCTGTATTAAGCAATGATGAGAATTAAATTTATTTTTTCCTTTTTCTGAAGGAAACTGAACCATCAGGGAAAATGAAATGTTATTATCCTGGACCTACAGCTTGCAGTTTAGACTGTAAATGTGGCTTGGGGCCATGTGAATAGATGCCATTATGGGATTGAAGGTCATAGTTTCTGGAAGAAGATTCTGACAAGATAAGGGAAGAGGCACATGGCAATATTTTATCCTGTCAAGCTGTGAACTGCTGATGAGACAAAATGTACTATTTTCAAAAAATACCTAATTGATCTAGGAGCTTTTTTCTGAAGTTCATAGAACCTTATTTCAGTGAACATTGATGGAAGTGTGGTTGTCTGATCTGTTCAGCATTTTTATAAGCCCTATTTTTAAATGCTTTGTAAATTCATCTCTAAGGTTCTGAAGTCACAAACTTCAGAAAACATTAACCTAAGAAGTGCCCCTTCCTTAATTCCACAAGGCAAATTTTCTTAGTAATAATTTTTAAAATTCTGTAAAAAGATAGAAACAGTTACTATTTTGACATTTTTAACAGCAGTAGTCTTTCAAAAAACCTTATTTACTAAGTGTCAGTAGAGATAGATTCTGGTTTTGAAAACCATTTTTAGTATGCAGAAAATTGATCTGATCCCTGGAATTTATCTGTGTTTTTTACCTTCTGTACTTGTCTGAATTTCTTTCTGACAATGATGGTGTCATTTATCTATTTTTTTATATTATTTTATATGTGGTACAGTACTTTTAAAATGGATGCATAAAAATTCAGAGAGGCGTATAAGGTTTTCTGTGAGAAATCACCAGCTCAAATCCTGTTGACTGAAGTTTGAGGTTATATGCTTTAGACGGTGTAAATCAAAGTAGTTACTTACATCAAGTGAGGCTCTTTCTTACCCTAATTCATTTCATCTGTTCATGCAGAATTCTCTGTTAACAGTTTTCCTGGGAGATAGGTACTTTCCTTCCATTTCCATCTAGCTGAGGATTTCAAATCCTACCTTTCCCAGTCTCTTTAGAAAAATCAGCACAGGCAATTTGTTATAGAAGGTGTGACGTGCATCTTATATGAGGGAGGCGTTTGCTTTCTCGGAGAAGTGGAGCTTGATGGTGAACAAAATGTATTTGCAATTACTTCTGAAATTCATTAATCTGCTAAAATACAACATTTGCAGGATAGGCCAAGATATTTTTGGAGAAGCAACTCTGGTATCTTAGCACCTGCTCTGATTTTAAGAAGTAGGTCAGACCAAAGTCTCCACAACCTCATCTCAGTCTGCAGAAATGATTTCACTGATGTCAGCACTAAAATATGTATTGACTTCAGCGGGCCTAGGATTATTCCTCTCACGTCCTTTCTATCAACACATCAATAACCTGCTAATGTTAGATAGATGATTTGAATAGGCAGTCATGTCATAGGTAGAGCTGTGGAAGTTATTTATTATTAACTGGGAGTACAATAGGATTTCACCTGACTTGAAAATCCTTAAATTGCCTAACAATCTTTGAAATAGGGCACAGATTTTTAAGCTTCACACCAGCCATACTGGGAAACAGAGGGCACATGCTAAAGCCACCAAAGCTCCAATGAAAAACAAATGTCAAAAGTAAAAGTAATTTCTTCTAAAATCGTATGATGACCCCTCTCTTCTGGGTAACCACTCAACTTGTCCGGCAGCGAAGCAGATATAAATTGAAAAAAAAAAAATCCAAACAAAACACCCCTTTATTTCTTAAAACTTTCCCCTGTACTCTTGTTTCCCTTTTACATTTCAAGTACACTCGCGTTCCACTCAAATACACTCCTCATACCTATTGCACACCCTTTCCTATGTACTCATTTCTCACTTCAGTGCTGTCAGGAGGCAATGCTAATTTACTTCAATTTCTTTGTAATTATTCCTCCCTGATTGATATTACTTATTATCAAAATGTTCAGAATGACTTCTTTCCTCGTTTCAGCTGAGAGACACAATCAGATACAATTGATAAGAGAAATTAGCTCTCTTCTTGATTGGCAAAATATTGCAGTCTGAAATTTAAATTTCACTTACCAATTAGAATTCATTCCACAAGAGAAAAAGTATATTTCTGAGTATATTCAGCTCAGTAATATTACACACTGAGTTATCTGAGAGTGCTTTAATGAATGAGAAATAGAGACGGTAAGGTCATCTAATTCAGGACAGACCATATAGATCAGACAGGCATAATATCATCACTGAACAGCTTTACCGAGCTGGTTTTTTTTAGGAGATTTGTGGAAGGTATGAAAAGGAAAATCCCACAGGAATCACTGCCATGTTGTGTTATTTTACTAAAAGCAAATGGTAACAAATTGGCCAAATACAAAACCTGTTCAAGTCAGTGGAAGTGTTTCCATTCAGTCCAGATCTTGTGTAAATCTTGAGGGTTATTTTGTACGTTTTCTTTCTTATCCAGCAATTTATGAGGCAAGACAAAGTATTTCAGTTGTCCTCATTAATCTTTGAGGCTACTTACTCAAACTTTGTGATGGTATCACTCCCTCCCCTGAGATAGTCTTCTATGTCATTAGTCAGAAATTAATGACTTTGTCATTGGCTCTATCTGAAGAGAAAAAAGCTGTATCTCCGTCAGTCACTGATCAGAAATGGTTTTCAGAAAAAGTATATGAGAATAGAATCATGACAATAAAACATACTAGCTTTGTTTATCTATCCTTACCTTACTTTCAGTGTGTTTTGAAACGTTAACTACTTACTTTTCTACAAAACACGTGTTTATAAAGGCACACGTGAGCTCGGAAGGTAATAGCAGTGTAATTTTGCAAGAGGATTGATGTAGCTTCAGGAATTGAGATACACCTGGAAGAGCGTGGGGAGGGACATCTAGCACCAGTCACTGCAGGAAGGGGACCTGGTCTGTCTTACATTTCTGGCTACAACGTACAACCAGGACAGACAATGCAGAAAAAACTTGGTTTTCCCCACCAGGAAGAAAGACTTGTCAGTAAAGACAGCCAATGTGAGCTATGTCCAGGCTGGGCAGACCCACTGCATCTCTGTGGGATATAGTACAAGAAGGATTTTGGTCAGCCAGGAGTGAAGCACTGTGCAGCACTCCGTGCCCGCACCTCCTCCCCAGGAGCGGGTCTGCAGCCGTGAGTGATAAAGCTGGCTCCTGCTTTTCCTCCCTTTCCTGGATTCTTCTTTGAGGATGTCAAGAAGTAGCTAAATTCACTTGGGAACCTTGGTTCAGAGAAACAACCAGCACTTATTTGGGTGCTGTTGTCACTTGCAATCCATCCTGTTATCTGTATAACACCCTAGGAGAGTTAAAGCATTCATCTAAAGATGCGGGATGCCAAAGTTCAACTCCCTTCTCTGCTGGAGAAAATTTAGATGTAAAAAAAACACCTCCCCCCCCCGGAACATCTCATACATATTAGGTTATATGGCCTGCTGGTAGGGAAACCTCCATCCTTCCTCTTGGAGCAGCGCTACACAGCAGAAAAGAGTGCAGTGAGTAGAAAAATGCTTGAAAAAAGCCTGATCAACTGCTTTAATTTTTTATTCCAATGTATGTTTTGATCTCTGAGCAGTAGAGAGGTATTTCTGTGAGTGCTTCTGTATTAGGAATTTTATCATATGCAGGTAGATGTTCATGGCCAGAAGGGACAATAATAAGGATCTATTTCATTCCCTCTCTAACACACACTGTAAAAATACCCCAGTGATTCCTGCATTAAGACTACTGGCTCAGATAAAGCTAGAAAATCCCTTTCAGAAAACTGAATATTTGTGCTCTGACTATTTGTACCTATGAGTTGAACTTTTTGCACTCGTTCTTCTGGTGGTCTATTCAGATTTACACTGCCAGAAAATACGGTCATGGAAGTTTACTACTGCATCAAGCAGCACAGCAAAGCACAGCCACGTGTGACAGCACAAGAATGTCTGTATTTTCTGGGAACTGGACAGATTTTATTTCAGAAATGATTCCTAGAACAGCTTCGTTACCCCAGACGTAAGTAAATGTGGATATTAAAGTCAGTATCTTAAGTAATATATGTCAATGTACAGAAAAGTGGCTGCCAGGCAGCTGGGAACATTAATAGTGATAGAAAACATTTTGGCTGGATTTTCCTAATGCCTATACTAGAAAACCTATACAAAATATTGTTACTACTTTGCTATTATTATATCAAGAGATTCCAGCTAAGATTGTGTTTGCCTCTGTTATGCCAAGGAATATACTTGGAAAATAGTGAAAAGGATACCGAGTCTGTCCTTATATACCTCTTTAAGAGTCAGGCTCAGCTGAGAGAATGACAAAAGATTCAGGTTTTCCTGCCTTGGGGTGAAAGAGCTGAGGAAGCAAGTTCGCATGGCTTGTCTAACAGTTGTGAAACCCCGTTTCAGATCAGAGATGGGAATAAAAACAACTGAATTCTCAGTAAAAATGGTTGCCTGGGTTCGCCTCTGGTGATCCTGGAACTTGAAAAATCATCTCTGTTGAGATGATTGTGCTCAAAGGGCATATTATTGCAACCTACTTCATTATGCACAGCTTCTTGTTTGCTTTATTATCTTCCAAGAACCTTTTATTTGAGAACAAATCTGAGGTTTGTTCGCCATCACTGAGTAAGACATACATACAGCTACAGAAGTAGATGTGAACATAAAGGAAGGAAGAGTAGCTTTCAAGCAGAGATGAGGGAAACATCCTTCAAATTGAAAGAAGGAAAAAGAAATAGCATTTTGGGACACAATCTGGGACACCAGCAGGACGCCTTGTTACTAGGAAGAGATATTCAATCAAGTTAAAATACTTTATTTATGATTAGCATAGCTTTTAAGTTAATTTTCATTTGTGGAAATGTTACGCTGTGGTTGCTGTTGTACCTGGTTAAGTGAGAGGTAAGATCTTTGTTAACGGGGTTTAGAAGCAATGAACTGCTTGTGTTTTGTAGGAGCACTACATTGATTGCACTGGGCTATGCCTCACTTGGCCAGCCCAATATATGAAAAAAGCTGAGCTATACTAGCTAGCACTAGAAAGCCTATTGGTCTTAATAAAAGCTGTCAGCCTTTATACTTCAAAATGTAATTTGGCTGAGCTCTGGAGGCTTGGAGGCTTTTCCTCTCCTAAGTTTCAAATGGACGGTAGGCCAGGTAGACCCCAGTTGTTGCGGGTGACCTGCGGGTGCTGGCTGCAGTGCTCCCCGGACGCTTCCACCATCTCGCCCACACCAGGGCTCTGGCTGAAAGCTGCTGTGCCTGCCTGGCTCACCTACCCGGGTTGTCTCTGTGCAAACACCAGCGAGGCCGAGGCATGCTTGGATCTCGCCATGGAGTGGTGGTGGTAGGTGCCACCCTCTCCTTTCAGGCGTAACCTGTGAAATCCGTACAAATCTGAAAGCTTTGAGAGATGAGGAAAGGAGGGGTTAGCTTCATGCATGGCAGATAAACCTCCCGAGTTGTTATCTGGTCGGTTTGTTTCCACTGGACATAGACCACTCCCCAGCTCATATTTTCCTCTTTAATTCCCTCATTGAAGATGTGTATATTGGAGGCTGATAGCTGATGTGCATGCGAGGGAGAGCTCTGCTGCACCACAGACACCATAAATAACTATCTCACATCAGAGGTAAAGCATATTGCTGGAGCGGCTCATAATGTTAATACTGAGTGCTAATGTCCTGCCCTTTATCTTAATTAGTGTTGCTTTCAATTAGAAGTAAGCCATTCACTTTGGAATAAAAGAACTGACCCACACCTCTTCCCCAAATTTGAATTATCCCCACAATTAAGTGCTAAGTATCTGTCTTGACACTTACAAGACCTTTATCACCATCATATCCAAGTGGCTGGCAGCGAACTGCAGCATTCATTCACCCACCCATTCCATAAATTTTTCATTTCAGATACTAAAGATGTCTTCTGTGATGCATTTCAGGACAGCATTTTATGTGCTTTACGAAGGACTGAAAAATTTCTTTTATAACCTGTTGTTTTCCTTTGAACTCATTCTTGGGTCTTTTAACAAGTTTCAGAAATAGATAATTTTGTGATGCTGGGTTCTAAGCAACTTATTTACATCCCCTTAGACTACCCTTGATTCATACCTTTAGTACAGATCCCGCTTGGATTTAGAGAGGAAGGGTCGTGGTTACTGGAATAAAAAAAGAAACAGATATCTGGAAGCAGGGTTTTCTATTTTGTGTGTGCAATGCAACATAGAATATGTGTTTGTTTTTCTGTATGTGCATGTCAAACATACTGAGACAGCAACTAAGACTATTTGGTTGTGAACATTTTATCCAAAAGGGCCTTTAATTTGAACCTGAATTTCTCTGTCTTCTCCAGTTCTGATATTAGCGTGTTGATTCTGTAATATGAGGGCTTTTGGTCTTTAATATTCTCTATCCCATCTGTTTGCATGATGCTGTTTATGGAGCCCCTCAACAATATAGTGGAACATCTTTTAAATACGTTCTTTATGCAACAACACCTTCCTAAAATGCAGCTGGGTTTAGAGTAGGAAAAGACTGTAGTGATCTGGGGTGACTGACCTGTTAGACTGAGATAACGAGCTTCTGAGGCCCTCGGGTGCCTTTCTGGTGAGTTTAGTAACCATAAGCGCTTCACCCTAGCAATTAAGGCTTGTTTGCGCTTCCTGATAGGCAGAACCAGCGTGCAGAAACAGTGCCTCACGTCATACAGTTACAGAGGAGGTAGTGACAGCGATACAGACTGTAGGATTTTATTCAAACATCTGAGCAGCTGGACGATTATGGGAATTGTAGGGCACTGTGAATTCACAAAGTGGATTACCTGGATCTTAATCAACCCTTTCTAATGGATACGCAACAGGGAAGAATGCAGGTCATCTGCTCAACAGCCTGGTTGACAACCCTGTCAGCAACCACTGAGAGCCATTTCAGGGGTTCAGATGTTTGGGAACAGCCAGAGCAGTGATGACAAGGGCACCGATGTGGGATTGTGAGTAGTACATCCCAATTCATTTGACTTCATGGTACAGCTTTGTGTTTCTAGACAACCCAATGAGTTAGAAAACTTTGGACATCTTGTTTGCGTTTCCATTGGCAAAAGATAGGGAACTGTCAGTGAAGGAGAGTGACACAAACGAGCCACATTTGCACATGGCCCTGCCAGAATCCAAAAGAAGGATGCTTTCCGAGATCAGAAAGCATGCTTTATGGTTATTAACGTCTTTTGAACAACTGAAGGCGAAAGGGTTGGCCGTGCAAGTGCAGTGTGAATATGTGTTATTTTCACGGTTCCAGATAACCCACCTCGCCTTCAGTCTGACGTGGCAGGCTGTTTCATTTGTCATACGTTTCATGAATGTATGAGGCGTCTTTACCTACAGAGATTAGCGAACATACATAGAAGGGTGTTTGGGAATTGTGAAAATGATTCTGTACAGTAATTCCCTTGTTATGCTGTATGATGTATAATAAAACACATAGTAAGGACTGCAGCATGCTTTTATTTGAAGGTAACAAAGGAATATATGAAAAACTGTATACTTACAGCAGATTTTTTTTTATGCTTCTTGAAATGATCTCTGCTTCTCAAGAAAACAGGTATTTTTTACCATGTTAATCACAGATTTCTTTGTAAGGTCTGTATGAATTACAATATTAGTGATATAAAATTTTCTTTTAATAATGTGACATTTGTTTGTATGAGATCGGGCCAGACTGATGTTATAGAGAATCTGAAAGTTATGTTATAGGCTCTTTATGCTTGCAGTCATCTTCCTTTTGTAGATGGTAACAAAAACTAAGTGGACAAAGTTGCAGAACAACATAAAGACTATAACAGTTTCAAAACAGTTTGAATTTGGCAAGTAAGAAGGGACAAAACAACAAAGTGTGCCAAAAAAGTGTTCACGACAAGCTGAGTGAGCAAAATGCTTCCTTTACTGCAGCTGTTCGGCTTACTTCTGGGACAAGAGGGCAAAGCAAGTCCAAATTGATCTAACAGAAAATCTTCTGGTTCAGTAAAAGCCGTTGGTGAAAGAGAGTCTGTGTGTTCACAAGCTGTTGTATTGTACTGTACTGTTCACAGTTGAAAACTATCCAGTACTGATACGGACCTGGCAGCCTCATCCTGAAACTCTTTTCTGCCAACAAGATGTCTTTGGAAGGCTGAAACAGATGAGAAACTAAATTCTTCACAGCTTGCCGAGATAAGAGGTTCCTGGGAATTGCTGAGTGTTAGATTGCTGCCCTAAACCCCTCAATTTCATTCTCTCTTTTTCTGTACTGTGTATTTGTTCCAACTGGCTCCCTAGCATGGACTCTACTGCATCCTGCTGGGTTAAATGTGATGGACAATCTATATGAAAACCAATCACTTATTTTGACAGGAGACTCGGGGAAGGTCAAGGCCACCTCTTTTCAAAAACCTGTGTGGTGAGCCTTTGGCTGTCACAGATGAAATGTCTCTGAGGCTCTTCTTTTGATTGGGCTGTGCTTTCGTTTTGTCCCAAACACTGGGGCATCCAGCTAGAGAAGCCATTCCAGTGCATTCATCATAATCTTTATTTGATTGCCAGTGTCCAAATTTAGGAAAGGGAAATTGTAACTCCAGTGCACTGCGTGTATAGTGTGCTGCAATACCGAACACAGGAAGGAAGACAATTCAATTTGATGTTCATGTGAAGGACTCTCTCTTTCAGTGGTAAAGCTCTGCTGGCACATAAATGTGCTATTGTGAAACACTGTTTCTGGAGCTTATATAATGTATGGCTGATAGACGGTTAAAGGATTATGGTGGGAGTCAGTCTCGCAGGGCATTTAACATTCTCTTTCATTTAAAAACAGACCACAATGAGGCTTGAAGTTGAAAGGTAATTTCATTCAAATTAGGTTTATGTTTAATATGCAAAGAGATTTACTAACTTTATTTAAGGAACATATTTTTCTCTGTCTCCAAAACGTAAAGAAAAAAATTTGGTTTAGAGTCCATAACAATATGTCCCAATCTCGCAAGCACATCGATGCTTTTTTCAAGCTTTATTAGTTCTAAAGGATTCATGTTTCAAGCACACATGTTCTGATCTAGATGCTTAATTTAATGAAGTTATTTAATAACATTTAATTACAACTACCCTTGTTTCCAATTCATCATTGCATTGACCAGGAAGAGGCACAACCCACATTACACTTGCAGAGAAAGAGGAGAAATAATTTCCAGTTCTGTATTCTGTAGAGATTTTAACTGGCATATTCTGTACCTCTGATGAATTTTGATATTTCAAGGTTTGTGAGAAACTGTTTATTCCGTTCATTCTTGTGACCTAAGGTTACATTAGGAAATACAAGGGAGAACTAGTTAGTTTGTTAGTTTTCTAACATTTCAGGTGGTGGAGAGTTTCTAGAAGAGTTCAAATGCTTAGACTGTTAAATTATTTTCATTTTTGGTATAGCCATGTAGAGCATGTGGAAAAATTGACCAAAGTTACTTCTGGTGACTTGGTCTAAAATGTGCCAGAGAAAAATTCAACGAAAGCTACTTCAACATCAGATTTCAATGGCAGGACAGAACAGACATACTCTCATTGTATTGAAATGGTGCATGTATTTTACTAGAGTTTTGCTGATCTTTTTCATTTGAAGGACATGTTTTGGTGACTATACATGATAATTTGAAATAGGCAGAGTTGGTACGTGAAGAATGATGTATTTGTTCAATGTTCTGTTGAAACACCCTGAGAAATGCTCAGTCAGCATGGTTTGCCACCGCAGCTAGTAACTGGGAATGAACCTAATTTTGTAGTTCATAAATTCAACATCCTTAATACAATATTAATTGTGATCATTATATCATATCAGTATTGAACCATATAGGCAACAATTCTTTATCAAGAAGTTCAAACAATGAAACTAGGAAAATGATCTAATCGTAGCTCCCTAATTTCATTTGGTCTTACTGAAACACACATCACTCAAAGAACTTACCAGACTTTTCTAATTTATTGAAACCATTAAAGAATGACACAGGTAATGCAACGGCAGCATATACAGGAAGAGTGATAGTAGGTATCAACCCACTGGTTTAATTAGGAAAATCGTATTTAACTTACAACTTTGTTGTAGGGCTAATTGAGTTTTGCCTAGCTAATACCTGTATAAAAGAGAGGACACAAGGTATGGTTGCTTAGGGCGGTGGTGTCCAGGGGCAGACACATGAATCAAGAGGTGACAGCATCTAAAATATATTGGTTCACCAGTGTCTTTCAGAATAGTATGGCTCTAGAGGATTTTGTGGGAACAATATTAGGTCATGATAGCTGGCCAGAAGACAAATCCGTACAGATGGAATGTAAGGAAGAACTACCCTCGGTCCAGGTTGTCCTAGGTCAGAGCCAGGGCTGGACTGAGTTAGCTAAACACAGGCCCCTGGTGCCATCCGGGACACCCTTAGGTATTCTGCCTGGCCTGCAGCTGCTTCCCCAGAAGGTTCTGGGCCACCCGTAGGTGCCTGGTGGGGTCTGCCAGCCCTCTGTGCGTGCCTCAGGTTGTCCAGGTGCTTATGAGTGGAACTGAGCCCCAAAGGCTACTACTCAGTCCTGCAGTCTGTTTTTATCAAGGCATTTGTATCGGTTCTAACTTTTAACAATCTTCTGTGTGCCATTCGTTAGGTGTTTGTCTTTGATTTTCAGAGAAAAAGCGCAACATTTTATTCGCTTCTGTGCCTAAGCCCCTCTAATCTTCTTTCCCCAAATGTCATTTTCCTTTTGTATCTCATAGTTAAAATGGGTTACCAGTGGTAATATACTATTCCAGATGAGCATGAACTTTTGTGTCGGGCAGTAACATGTTCCTGTTCAAATTTATTTCGATTGTAGCCTTCTCTTCTTAAGCCAAGGGAAATGAGACCTTTGGTTTAGATTTAGTGAAGTCAAAATATAAAGGAATGAGAGAGAGGCCGTCTTCACGACATTTCTGACCTGTGTTCCTATTTCTCAGAAAGAAAGAGGAGAAGCTGTATGATTTCAAGCCTAACTTCTGTACACACACACACATACTCTCAGAGAAGATGAAAACTGCTTTGAATAAGCACCTGAACTGAAACTCGAAATTTTGCTGAGATCTCCCCATTGCTAATCCTGACAGAATTATCAAGCAGTGTTGCTGGCTTGAGTTACCCACATGCATAGAACAGTGTAATATTTATCATGTTAAATAGTGCTTGGGCTGTTTGCAAACAATTAGCAAAATTAATACAAGTACCCATTTACAATCTGTTATTTTTTTTTATTTATGGTGCTTCTTAATAGGCAAAGTCTTTCCTCAGTTATGCACATGCAATTCCTGTTGAAAGCAACAGGAATGATTTGAATATCCTGGAGCAAAATTGAATCCTAAGTGATTAATTTATGTTTTAATGTCTTTTTTTACAACAGTATTAATTAACGGTACAAATACTATTGCCTGTGAAAGGACTTCATGGAAGCACTATGTTGATTACAACCTGATTTTATCCGTTTAGTGGTTAAATACCCATCCATGTCTTTAAATGGTGCTTCTGACAATTTTTCTTGGCTTGAGAGACTGCTGGTAGTTTCTAGACTGCTAGCAAGTGAAGAGATTGTTGAAAACCAGATTTTTGTCTCATTGGGGAAATTCTGACATTTCTGAACTTATTTTCATTCTCAACTGGAACAAAGATGATAATAAAAATGTATGAGGAAAGAAAACTTTAAAGTAACTCATACAGAAATTTGTATGTACAGTTTCATTTCAGTCAGATAAAATTAGTTTCAGTGATGTGGAATGTTGCAATACATATCCTATATATGTGTATATGTGTACTGTGATGTAATGCTTATATTCAAATGTATATTGCTAAAATTGAAATGAAATTAAACAAAACAAGGAAATAATTATGAAACATTATTACTTGATCGGAAGAAAATTATTCTCACTTTATTTGAAAGAAACTCAGAAAGCTGAAATAATTATTCCATCATTTCCTTGTGGAAAATTTCTTCACCCTCATGAAATGGAAGTCATGAAGAAATTCTCATTAAGTTTCTGACCTGCTCAAACACAGAGGTGGGGTGCACCCCTTAGACCGTAATGCTCCGACTGCTTCACCAGGCAGGACCACATAGGACATTAGTCCCTTTCCACAACAGGCTTTTCCTTAAATGCATCCCATGATTGCCTTCTCAGGTTAGTTTTACTATTGGATGTGTTTCATTCTATCTATAAAAATCTAGCCTTTCTGGTTTCAATTTCTTTCTTTTGACGAGGTTTGTGGGTGAGCAGACAATAATTAATAGTGTGGTAATTTTTAAGATTTCAAATAAGTTTTTGCTCTGCATTGCAATGAAAGGAAAGCCTTCTTGAATGTTTTTAGAAACCATTATTATGCTAAAAAGGCCACCTCTGTTAGAATATTCAGCCTTGAAGAAGGGTATGTGGCTTGGTGGTCTGAGGTGGTCTGGGGTCCATGGTTAGAGATTACTATCTGTAATACTGTAAAGCAAGAAAAGTTTTTCTTAGTGGCCAGGAAACATACAGGGAAAATGAAGCACAGCAAAAATCAAGCTGGGTTAGATCTTTCAAGGATATTGAACAAATAACAAAAGAAGAGAGATGACATGGGACAGCAGCGTGGTATTGATGGATAGGGATTAAAATGCAGCCGTGGGTTGAAGCTAAATGTATACTGTATCTTAGTTTCCAGTTGTTGAGCATTTGGGGGACTGATAAGAAGGAATTTGTGGAAATGCAAATGGCTACGCAGTCAAAATTGAGATGAAATGAAAGTGGCTTTAATGCTCAATATGTCCATAATTCAGAAAACAAATTGCATGTGAAACAACATCCATAATTGCTATACCCAGTGAAATCAGGGGTATCATTATTTAGCTTGAAAATAAGCCAAAGAATAACGTTTCAGAAAAAGGCAGGGGAACATGAGGGCCATAGATGAATTTAATGTAGAAATTAAGAAAAGTTTTCTCTTCATTGGAGACGTGGGGATTTGGGATGCTCTTTCAGTTGGCAGGAAATTTGCATTGTTTTAGGATGAATTTGCTAAGATGTTCCTATGACATAGCCGACTAAGATGGCAGGGGAATAATCCTGATGACCTAGAAAGTCTGTATCAGTTCTACTATGCATGCTCACTTGTTTCTTTTCCTAAAAGAACCGTTCATTTTTTTTCTGTGTGCCATTCCTACCCTAGTTTTTCATGCTAACATGTCCTCTTTAGGTATAAGCTCTTCCATTAAGCAATTAGAGTCAGTCTCATAATCTTTTCCTTGTAAGTCATTCCAAATCTTGTGTAATTTTCACTGTATGACTTTGAAGATTTTCTGTGGAGCACATTCTGAAGTTCAAATATAAGCCTGCTCATGCCTTTTAATACCTTATACATTTAGAATTCTTTGAGTTCAGTTTGTGGGGTCAGTATTATCGAGATGTTCAAGTGAACCAAATAGCTCCTTGTAAATTTGGATCCCGTATTGCTCTTAGATGGATGGTTCAATTCTTGATGTGGAAAACCTTTACAGTTATTAGTGCAGTGTTCCCAATCTGTCCCTGGGGAGGGGAGATTCATTTAATTTACTTTTTATAGCCATTGAGAGAAACCGGTGGTTAGGGTGTGATTCATCTCATCTCTTTTAGGCATGGATTTTAGTGTGGACAGATGCCCCGGGTTTCCTGTTTTGCTGCAAAGTGACAATAGAGGGAGCCCCAGGTGCCCAGCACAGAGGAAGGTGTTTCCCTTTTGATCCAGTCAATCCTACCACAATTACTTACCCATCTTACTTCGTCCTTATCCCAACAGAGTATGCTCTATTTTCCTGTGAACTTGAAAAAGCAGCGGTAAGCCATCTGCTCAGCTCGCCAATGCACTACAAGTGTAGATATACCCGTCCCTGCTGCCTATGGCTCGCTGCGAGCTCAGGAAAAGCAGCGGCACGTTTAAAACATGCTTCATCTGGCCTATTTAGATATCTGGCTTAGGATGGGATGAAAACTGCCCTAAAAAGAGTCTGATTCTCTCTTTTAACTATAAAAGGAGACTGTTGTGGTTAGATCAGAAGCAGAGGTCTTAAGCTGCAGATCTAAACCCTACCTCACTTTTGGTTGAAATAGGGAATTGGAGTGATAAGCTCCAGTAATTGTGAAAAGTGCTTCAAATACTCTTTGTGGTGTTTGTTGTTATTTTTTTCTTGGGGAGGGTGGACAGTTACAGTGTTCCTTGCTTGAGGGAAGTTTGGAGAACCATCTGCCTCCTTCCTGTATGATTCTTTTCAGTGAGGCAGTTCAAGGCAGAGGAACTTCTGGTTCTTGCACTCAAGCTTGAGTCATCTGACTGCAAGCAACAACCGGACTCTTCTCTTAGGGATGCTGGAGAAGCGAAAACCTGAGTGCAGGAGGGATGTGAGTGACACGAAGCTCAGAGAAAGGGGAAAAAAAGAAATCTGATTATTCAGTCCCAGGAAGGAAACACATTTTAAGTTTTCTTTGAATTTCATTGTTAATAAAATATTATTGTTTTGATGCATCATTTTTCTGGGTCTGTGCCTCTCAACATATTATGGACTATTTGGATATGTAAACATATTTGTGCTATGTAGTCATATGTAAGGTTATATTTCTTGATCAAATCTCTGTTATTCACAGGTCAGAAATTATTAATTTATCACCTTGTGTGCTGTTTTTAAGAGATGTTTCTGACTGGTATACAAAGCAGGGAAAAATTTCAAAATCACGTGAGTGCCAAAGCCTGGGGCCCTGCAATAGCAAGAAGTTTGCCGTTGTTGAAGTGTTCCTTTTCTGCAATTGTGAAACAAAATACTCTTATTTTGGCTTACAGAAATTATTTTCTTTTTATGGCTCACTAGAGCAACCAAGCAAAACCACCTTAGAGATATAAAAGCTGAAAAAAACGGCAAAGTATAATATTTTCATTGGTCTTATTCGAATATTTTTTTCATGGTTTTGAGATGTCAATGTTTCATCCAATGTGTCATCATTTTTCTGAGAAGAGGGTTTGTGGGTTTTTTTTTCTCTCTCTCTCTCTGCTTTTGGGAAATCATGTCCTTCAGGTTTTACCTTTCAGGAGGTGCTTATCTTCCATAACAGAGAAAAAGTTGGCTGGAAACAGGTTTCAGACAGACAAGGGGGCAATAGAGAGATGTAGCCACTTTCTCCCTGCATTAACACTGCAAACGGATTATGTGCACAGATGGATCTGCACATCCCATTTCCATCTCCATATTCATTTGGCACTCGGATCCAGCACTGAAGCATATTTTATTCTCTGCAGAGTGTTGTCAGGTTTTATAAATAAGACTAGAAATCTTAAGTTTAACAACTCAGATTTGAATTCAGTGGTCAAGAAATACACAAAAAAATACAGGCGCCCATGTCATCTGTCACCTCTGTCTTTACCTGCAGCTGCTTCTTGACTTCCTGGCCTTAAGTGAGTATCTGCTTACTGAGCTATCTACCACTGCTTTTCAAACGGTGCTCCTTGAACGCTTGGGCTCTGTGAGTGATAGCTAAGAAAACCACTGTCAGTGGACTTAAATTCCCTACTCAAAGTTTCCTGCACTCCTAGGAAAAAAAAATCTGGGGATCTTCAAAAATCTAAAAATCTCTGGTCTAGGTTCTGTGTGATACCTTCTTGAGTGATGATATTTTTATTTAATCCGTAACATTTAGCATACAAAACAGATCAGCATCTTTGTAATAGTCAATCTTTCACCGACATATCACTCGGGTATTATCTAGAAGAGTAATACTTGCCCAAGTCATTACCTCCAAGTAGGACTACTCATCCAGTAGCTCAGGAAGGAAATAAATAGCACGTGTTACCTCTTCAGCTTGTGTTCAGCATTGGGTTGGAGAAGCCTGTGTGATCTCTGACTGTATGCGCCTTATGTTATAGCTGGGGAGCCGCTCTGCGGCGGAGGTCCTGGGAGTGCTGGCGGGCAGCGAGCCGAGCGGGGGCCAGCAGCGAGCCC
>JAVKLA010000062.1:4307799-4324786 GCA_034782735.1 Sagittarius serpentarius | reverse complement strand
CTCCCCAGTACGGGAAAGGCGGTGATAGACTGGAGCGGGGCCAGGGGAGGGCCACCACGACGGCTGGGGATGGAGCATGTGAGGACAGGCGGAGGGACCGGGCCTCCTTCACTGGGAGAGGGAATGGCTTTGGGGGGACCACACGGAAGCCCCCGGCATCTCTGCAAACTCAAATTTTCCATACAGATCTGCAAGGAGACTTTGCCAGGTTAATTCAAGGCTTGTTCTGCTATTGAGAAATGAAAACTAGTGCTGACACAATATTTTACAAATGTTGTTATAATGGAACTTGAATAGTCTTACAGCTTCACATCTACAGCTTATGTCTAGAGTCACATGATAGGCTTCATAAAAATATATCTCAATTTTTACCAACAGCAAAATTGGCCAGCTGATCCTATTCACTGTGCTACAGCCAGCTGAAGGTTGAAGGCTACATATTGCTGCTGGCTACATATTTTCATCAGCTGAATCTCACCGTCATGGTCAGATGCTTTTTGTGCTTTGACCTCTGAAAAATACTGCACTTGGAGAAGGTGGATGATCAAACCTCTCTGGAGACAATTACTGAAACAGCTTCAGAATCTTGGCTTATCATTATAAGTTAAAATGACTTAATGATCTGAATTGGACTTTGAATCTTTTCAGTTATTTTTATTCTCTTAGCCAGATAAATATTTGACAGGTAATACTCTATCTAAGTTTCCTCTGGCTGGTAGAACTAAGTACAGATTCTACTTTCCTGTGCTAGCAAAATGGCTTATCCCTCAGGGTAAAATGATTCCTAAAGGAGAATGCTCATTGTTTTTCTTGCTGTTGTTCCTTGAAGATTATACTTTTCAAACTACCTAACATTGCTTTCACCAGGGAGCCTCATGGAAAGGCTGTCTTGGCATTATACTGAATTATCTTAATCTCTAGCCTCCTTATTTAATCCCTTTCTTCACTTTGCCTGGCTTTATTTCCTCTCCTCATTGGGCCATAATGCCTCTCGGTAGAAGCAGGACTGAACCTTTATTATCACCTCCTCTAGACGTTCTCTGCTGGATGTCCTGAACTTTATTTTCTTCCAAGAAATATTCTAGGAGTATGTTTAGTTTTGTTAAAGAAATGGAAAATTCATTAAAAAAAAAAAAAAAGTGTGCAAGAGTTTATGATGGAATTTGTTGAAGACAACACTGGCAGAACTCAGGGGAGCTCAGTCTATAGTTTCCTTAAACCTGAACTTTTCCTAATAGATTAACAGTGGTATCAGGATGTGCTAGTGAGCGTGGTATAACAGGTACAGACAAACCCATAAGCGTCTCCCTCTTCTCATGTCTCCTGAAGCCTGTGTATTCTCTCCCCTCATATATTTTTGTCCTTTTACAGGAATACATTTCTTGCCTTACTCTCCCAAGAACCACTTTGCTAATGTAGCTATCCTGTTCATATGCTTTCTTCTAGCTTTTGGGACTTCAGTCCCCTTTACGCTCTCCTCCTCTCCTCCGTGCCAGACTCCTTTTCCACGTTCTTGGGAAGATAGGGGAATCTGACAATGGTATTTCCTGAAAGTATCTCCATTTCTGTGTGCGTACATGTAGATGTAGATGTGTCTGGACAGAAGGGATAAAGAAGGGTCACTAATTATGGAGGGAGTTTCTTTAGCTGAACAAAGCACTTAAGTACATGTTAAAATCTTACTAATTTCAATAGCTTTTAGGAATAAACATGCGCATATGCCCCTTGCTGAATAAATGCAATACTAAAAGCTAGACAGAAACTTAAGTACCTGAGGAAGTGGGAAGGAAGGGAGAGGAAAGGACACATTATTAACCCATCCTTTATGGTTCTGCCCTGTCCCAGGCTGCTGCTGTTACCAGCTAAGGGGAGTGACAACAGCAGCAGCCGCCTTTGGAACCGTAAGAAGGGATAATAAATACAGTTTGACAAGCCAGCAGTCTAAAGGTAACCAGTAGCAGACCTGATTTGTCCCTGTTAAATGAGATAATTTAATGAGGTTGCTTTCGAGATGAGTTTTGACCATCACAGCCCCAATGGGTGACAGCAGTCTGGGAAAAATCCAATATAATTTTCAAACATCACGAACACTTAAATCACGATGCCGTGCACAAAAACCGAACCGCTTTAGAGTCTAAAGCTGGTAGTCCGGCATCCGAGGGATGCTGTTTGATGCCTGGGAACAAACTGGAGATCTTGATTTACAATATCCAGGTTTGGAAACTGGCCTATGGGTTAATATTGTTTGTCAGGATGAGTTAATGAAAATGACTCTCCTGGGTGGTAGTCAGTTCAGATTACCGCAGAGACCAGCTGGATACTCACTGCCCATCGACAGAGGAAACGTGCATTGCTTCCTTCCTTCAGGCACGCTCGGTAGCTTTTAGTACATCATTTTGGTGGTCATAACAGAGAAACCAGGCTATATAACCATCTTAAAATGATTGCTACCAATAATTGCTGGAGGAAACATTGGTTTTGGTGATGGTGAAACTCAGGAAAGCCTGCCATGTTTTTAGAGGGCTCGGTACTAGGCTCGCTTCTGCCGGCTGCTCTCACCTGCCACATGGCAGGGAGGGCTGTGTGGCAGCTGAGGACATCGACGGAGGGCACAGCGGTTTGCAGCACAGCACGTTAACTCTGAAGGCAGATCTCTGGATGGAGGCACCGACATTGCCATGCTCAGCCTGGTGAGATGGGTTAAGGCCTCCCCAAGACCCTTCTTTATACAGTGTGGGAAGATTTTATCAAAATACTTGAACTGGCCAACAAATGCAGCCCTACACCTCTTGGGAGGATTTTCTCCCTAACTCTCAGCCGGAGTAAAGAGAGGTTTTCTAGTACCAACAACGGCAGAATTAGCTCCTGCGTGGCAGAACTGGGATCTTGTCCTAGCAACTGCCTCCCTTTTTGACAGGGTGCAGGACAGAGAGTTTAGGGAGAAAAGCGGACAGTCCCACCCCGCCGCAGCGCTGGCAGGCATGCCGGGAAGGAGATCTTGGCGGTGCCGCTTGTCCAAAGCCCACCCTGGTCCAAGGTGAATGTCCCCATCGGAGAGCAGCTGTGTACAGTGCCTGCACCATTGCTTTCCACCTGCACCTTTGGGAAGCAGACCTGAAGACCTAATGCAAAAAAATGACAAGTTCACAGTTTTAAGGCGGTGTTCATTGACAACAGTTCACTAAGGAATTTTGCTGGAGAGTTATAAGCTGTAAAAACACTCAAGGAAACCTTTAGTTGATGAAAATCTAGTGTAAATGGAATTCAGTACTAGAAATAGGCTCCGTTCCTGCTGGCCTCCAAATGTGCTGGAGCATCTGACACCTTACAGGGGCTCTGTCCCGCAACAGAGCAGCGGTCGTGGTCAGTGCCTTTCTGTGTACCGATGTACGCACAAAACAGTTCGAAGGAAAGAGCCCGCTTCAGTACTTTTGCCACTTTTGTACAACGACTTCCAGGTTTAAAAAGAGATTATTTTAGCATATATTTTTACTCAGGAAGATTGGTTTTAATTCAAATGGTTTTCATTCCACAGCTCTCATCAATTTAAAGAATGAAACGAAACAAAAAAAAATTTAAAGAGCTAAATAAAACATTTTACTGATTCAGTCTGATGTTTTCCTTCTCAATAACTCAACAATTTTTAGGATACTGCTGTTGTGTACCACTATGGCCAAAACTCTCAAAAATAGAGCAGAGGAAAACCATTAAGAACTATCTATACAGCTACAGATAGCAGAAATGGTACAAATTAGATTTAGTTATGTATCCTCTGGCAAAACAAAAGATCGATTATAAACATTTATTTGAATGGAAGGAAAAAAATCCATCTTCAAATTAAAATTGTCAGGCAGGCAAGAAGAAGAATAATGCAACAAATGGCTCTTGCTAGCATGACCTAAACCAAGGAGATGGAAAATAACAGCCCTGAAAAGGAAAGAATAATCCGGTCTTCTACATTTGTCAAAAATATTTTAGAACAGAAGTGTCTATTAACTGGCTGATGAAACAAAATCTGATCTGAATCTTTTTTGTTTTCCCATAAATACTATCAAGGGCATCCAGGGAATTAGACTGTTTTCCCCTTCTTATGTTTGTCTACGTGAAAATAAACAAACAAAAAAACCCATTTGCATAACTAATTAAAAAGGTAGGGAAGAAAAGAAAGTATTTTTCAATTTTTTTTTTCTTAATCTCTGCTGTCTTCTGTACTCTACAGATTTGCTTTGCAGAGTCCTATTCCGCTATGGATAAAAAACCTGAATGAATAGTACAACCAGCAGTGAAAGAAGGTTATTAAACCAGTAAATGAAGAAACAGCACAAAGAATAAGGACACCTTGCAAACAGAATTCCCTGCCTCTGGAGAGGAAATACAGCAGGGTTGTTTGGCTAAGGGGATATGCATATTGTAGAGCACATGCTCAAACATAAAAGGCAAGTGGCTTTAGTAATGAAAACTCCCACATAAAGAAAGTAAGAGGATCAAGTGTCACGTGTACCCTCTAAGGAGCTTGCAAAGATACCGGTGCTACAACACGTGTAGCTGTCTTCGAACTAGTCATTTCAGGTCTGTATCCTTGAAGACATAATAACTGCAAATAACATTTCTGTTGTGAGTGTTTCACTAGTTTCTAAGAAAACGGGAGGAGGAGATGGTGGCTGGAGGAAGGAGAACGGCCGGCCGCTGAAGCTAGGTGTAAAGCAAAAGGTTAGCTCCCAGACAAATGCGGTTATTGAGGCTGTTATTTAAGAGGTACAGCGGCAGACTTCGCTCCTTCTTTCACCCTTTAAGCTGAAATGCTAATAAAGCAAAGCTGGAAGGAAAAAACCACATGCAGGTGAGATTCTCCTATCACCAGAGAAATCTGTGAGGTGACAGATGAGGCTGTGCAAGGAAAAGAAAGGGGAATGGAAAACATTTTATTCAAGTTTATAACTGCTGTGGATTATTTTTCCCATTTAGAAAGAATTTTCAAAGAATCTTGGATTTTGGCTAAACAAAAGTTTTCATAAAAGGCATTTGCTTTCTGCAAAACATAATACTGACAGAGACACCCTGCTGTGAAAATTTGAGAGACCCGCATGTCGGGGTTTCGGTTCCTTCCAACACGGGGCTGCCATGATGAAGTCTCCAGAAAACAGTCCCCTGTAAACTGCGCGGGGGAGGAAGTACTCAGGCTAAGCATCTCATTCCCCCCTTTTTTTTTTTAAGATAGCATTGTAATTCTATTTGTATTTTTGTACTTTTTGTAGTACTCACGGAGAGAAAATACTTAAAAATTGAATCAGATGACTGTGTACTTTTTATTTCTCATAACAAGAGGTCTGAATTTTCACAAATGTATTAACAGAAGACCGTTACAAAGTAAAGCAGCCTGAACCATAGATGTGCCCATTAAAGCACTCAATAGAAATACTAACAGTGAGGTGGAAATCCATTGGGACACTGAGACAGTCAATAGATAATTTTAGTGTAATTAATTGCCAGTTGTTAACAATTTATTTTATTTTTTGATGGTTGTCCCAATACTTCAGTGCTATGATTTTAAGCAAGCTATTTATACAGTTTTACAATATTTTATGTATCCCCCTTTCTTTTGTAGAAATATTCTGTAAGCTGAAGTGTTCCTCTTTCTCATTTGTATGTGCCACTCAGTCTTTCTCAAGTTCTTCACATCTTTTGATTTTATGCTCTGAATGAGAACAGAGGATATGCACATCTTTCTAATGCTGAAAATCCAGCATGCAGGAATATTTTGTATTTTTAAAGCTGGAAACACTTCAGTTATGACCATCCCATTGTAGGATGTTACTGCAAATGTGTTCAAATAGTTTACAGTGGTGAGAATATTTTAATTTTTGAAGGGCAGTTCAGACAAAGTAACATATGTCTCACTGGTAACAAGAGGAAGTAAAAAGCACTCTGACAGTTTGGGAAAGCAGCAGAGAGGGAAAAAAAAAAAGCTATCGGTTTATGGTTAGGAAATAGAACAGAATATGGTGCCAATACACATTTTTGTGGGAGGGCTACAAGTGCCTGTGCATTATAAGGAGACAACTGTGAAGTTCTTTAAAACCTTTTTTGATTTTGAGAAAACCTGCCATGCATTTATCTGCGCTAACTTCTAGAGCAGAAACTAGATACAGTACTTTAAGGTAAGTTGGGTCAGATTTTTCTGCCATTACTAGCATGCTGTCTAAGTCTGAGTTTAAACAGCCTTTGGGCATTTAAGGAGTGACATTTGCTGGCTAAAAATCAATTCTCATCAAGATCTCCTCGGCTTATATACTAGAAACTCTACTTCAAGGCTCAGAGGAATTATTGAGAATTTAAATGGGGGAACAGGGAAAAAGGGACCAGAAAAGAGGCTCAGAAGTCCAGCAGGGAAATAGCTGCTTTTCCCCATCCCCTATACATTATCGGTCTGTGAGAGAAATAATGAAACCAGAGGAGACCTGAGAGGAAGCTTACGATTAAGCAAGGTATATGACTTCTGTCCATCGAGAGCCAATTTAGGTGAATCTTCAGGCTGAATCTTTGCGACATTTTATTTACTGAATGCTGCTCTCCAATTGTCTGATAAGAAAGTAAATCAAAACCCATCTACTGGAGATGCTATGAGAGGGATGGGTATCTCCGGCTCTTTCTAGGCAGTACCCCAAGAGGAGAGTGGAGACGCAGCAGGTGGAAGCGGTGCAGCTGACCCCACACCCTGCGGGGTGCAGGGTGAAGGACAGACCCTCTCCCAGTCCCCAGGGGTTTCTCGTCACCAGAGCAAGCCCTTCCTCTACCGTGGGGCCAGACGACAGAAGCTTTGCAAAGGTACAGAGATCTGTAGAAAGCAGGATCAGAGGAGGTGCTGAAGTTCGCAGTCTCCTGCGCGATGAGGATCCAAAGGCTTTGTGGCCAACGTCAGTTTCTGTTTAAAAAAAAAAAATATATTCTTGAACCCACTTGCAGTTTTATATATCACAATCACCAGTGGAAGAAAAGGTCACTGGTCAAATTCTTCATTCAGGCACAGGGAATATTAAAATGTAAGAGGCAATGTGAGATATCATATGCAATAGTTAGGATATAACTATGTTCATATATTTTCCTATAGATGAAATTACTTTGTCTGCACTTCCACTTTAAGGAATTACAGTGGACATTGTTCCTATGGTTACTGGGAGGTAGCATTTACAGAGACAGCTGAATTCTGTAAAAGGAGCAAAAAAATCACTGCAACTGGAATTGTCTGCTGTGTTAAAAGTCGCTTTGCGCTACAGTTTTTATTGGTTAAGAGGATGCTGAAGATTTAGCATCTGATCAGGTACAATGTGACTAATTAAACATTTTAGATGAGTAATACAGTGTAGTTAATTTTGTCAGCTTTTATCGTTTTGCCCCTCCTCTCCCTCAAAGGTTTGAGATTTAGAATGTCAAAAAACATCAAGAAGATTTTAGAACAGCAAAGGACAGACTGATCTTAAATGTGGTCGGAAGAGAATAGCTAAAAATAACATTCACAACATGTTGCTGTCTGTAGCACTACCATCTGATCCAGATCTGAGTTGCATTTGGAAATACTGGCCTATTACAAGCCGCATTGACTGACCGCATGTTAATAATAACCCACATGCTACTTTTTTCTTTTCTTTCTTTTTTTCCCTTCCATATATGAGGTATAAGGAAATTTGGAATAATTTATATTGGGAAAGGAGTTGCTCTTCTTTTGAAAACTTAAAATAAAATAATCTTCAGTGTAATTCTAGTGGTTTAAGCAAGGACAGGTTAAAAGCGTGTGAAATGTTTTACCTGTCTGAGAGGAAAATATTTTGTCAGGCGGATATAACCTGTTTCAGAGAGCCAGTTCAGAAATAGACTTCGTCAGGTTTTCAGATTTTTCAACTCTTGTTTACAGTGTCAAAAATAATTCACATAAAAATGAAAACATCTTGTTTATTTGACTGAAATCTGTTGCTCTGCCTTGATGGCAGTTCTGTTTCAAAGAAGTTTACACTGTTAAAAGAAATCCTTTGTTATGGATTTAGGGTAGAAGTACCCCAAGAGTCAAGTTGGAGCAAATGCTATCTTTTATGTACTTTCTGTGGGGTCACAGATAAAAGCATCTTTATGATCATAAAGTTTGGTTCTCATTACAAAATATAAAGCACAAAGAATATTGACTATTTATTTCTGCATCATATCTATAACTTCTGTTGGAGCTGCAATTTATATTTTAAAGGCATGTTCAGTTTTGATTTGGAAAAAAACCCACAGGACAGATAAAGTATCTTTTTGTATTCAAATTTGTTCCTCATATCAGTGATCCTTCTTCTGTAGGTTTTCTCATTCTGTTTTTCACTCTGCTCTCTTTTTCACCCCCACTGGATTATTTCTTTTTATTCTCTGTTCACTTGCCTAGCAGGGGAAAACAACAACGAAGCAAGGCGAAGCAAAGCAAGTCACTCCTCAATGGACCGAAAACCCAAAATGTTAGCATTCAAGGCAAAATGTCAAAACTGAGATATTTGAGTAGGTTTCAAAATTAGACAAAAGTTACTTTGGGTGCTCTTATAGCTCTGAATGGCGGCTGATCTCAAAATTCATTTATTGGCCCAGCCAGCAAGACCGATGATTAGCTGGACACGTTGCTCGTCCCCGAGTGTCCAAGGCTGACTGGTTTTGGGGAGTGCAGTGACTTCATTTTGCTTTATCCGGGGCTACACCACTGCTTTCCTCATACTGAGCTGTTATTTTTGGTATATCTGTGGATTTATACTGTCATTCAAAACAGACACCTGGGTGACATTAACTGTGATTATTGACCATGGACATCCAGTAAAATGTTTAAACCATGATGCACCAAATTTCATCTCTAACTCATATGTTCTCATAAAATGTGAGTGCTGGAGCGCGGCAGCACTCATCAGTGCAACAACGCTCACTCCCCAGGCTCTCACATCTGACAAGGAAAAAAAAATTCTACACAGAACCCGCATGGCAACAAACTTACGTAAATGCACTAAGGAAGGCCTGGGAATTCAAAGAAATTCACTTGAACTCTCTTACGAATATCCTGGCTCTTTTTTTTCTGGTCTGAAGCAGCTGCAATTCTTTGTCTTTCAGAAAATGTCTTGGGCATGTCTGACAGCAAAGTATCAGCTGTCAGAAAGAAAGAAAGAAAATGGAAAATTAAAAAAATTAAAAAGAAAATTAAAGAAAGAATGGGCAGCACCATTTTTACGTTGGAGAACACTGAAATAATTACTGGGACAGATATCGCCATCTTCCTCACATTTCCTTTGGAGTATTCAGAAGGAAATTGTTACTGCAGAGGTGGTGTAAGAACCATGAGATACTAATGAACAGATTCTGCCACCAGTAGCTGCCTTAATTAATTCTTTCCTCTTACAGTGAATTAATGGGTTACACCAGTCTGTAACTGGTGTAAACTGCATTAGTTTCACAGGCTCCACTGAAAAAATATAGGTGCATAACAACTGCAGATATGTCCCAGAGAGCAACCTTGAAGAGTAAAACATTGCAGAAGACAGAAAAGACGACAAAATCTCTTTCTATGCTAATGACTTAGGATCAGAGGTTTTCCAATAGAAACATTTGAAGAAAACAGGAAAGGGAGTCATCAAGGCTTAAAATGTGCCTTGTGTATAGCTTTTATTCTACAGTAGTAAGAATACCAGTATAGGTGAGATCTCACACTTCCCATAGCCTTTCACTAAGTACAACACTTTGGAAGAGAAAGGAGGAGCAGAATTGCCGTAACTGAGTGTTCGGTACTCGGCAGAGAAGGAACGGTGGGAGGACTCCAAACTCCTTTCACATCCTCCCAGTGAAGAACGGCAAGAACACGTCATCATTCAAAATCACCTGTCTACAGGCAGATGTCCTGCATTAAAGGTTCTAAAAGGAACCTTGGAAGGACCGGTGAAAGTTCAACGGCTTAAATGAAAGCTCAACCTGAGCTTAGTGAGATTTCTAGGTAAAAGCTGGCAGCTTTTTTGTTGGGTAACGCGGACCCTGGGTGTGAGTTCTTCTCAGCATGCGAAGATACAGTACATCGAGAGAAGGCAAACTGCTCTCTGCCACTTACTTCCACAAGAATCATGCTTCCTAAAGGTGATTTGCTGTCTTTTCATGCATTCTGAAACGTGAAGGGAGGAAAAAAAACAAAGCCCAAACCCTGACAGTGTTGAAAATGCTCCAAACCCAAGACTAGTTATTGCACTTCTTCACCTGCTATCCATTAATATTTAATCTGCACATGGATAAAATGTCAGCTGAGCTGTCCAGAAACATCTGGATGTTATGATACCTAACAAATCTAATAGGCACAGCTAATGAGCCCAAAGACGGGGAATGCATTATGTGGTTGCTGTTACAGCCTTCACCCAATGAATATAAATAGGCTTTCGTTGATCTTTTGTCCTACTAAAAAGTAATCTAGTTTATTGAACTGGTGAATTGCATTAACCATTTTGACATTATTTCCTTATAAATCTAACATGGTGTCCTTGTTCTGTTCTTCGTCTGTACATAACACTAGCCGAAAAGAAAGGACAAAATCCCACAGCAGAAAGAGGTTCCAAACCATTGATGGATGTTGATTTAAATGGGAAATGTTTTTTAAAGCTTGAAGAGAACACCACACATCTGCAGAAAAGGGCTGGGGAGGAGGTTGGAGGAATGCATTATAAAGGACGTATGTCATACTCAGAAGGACATGTGCTACAGACTTGGAGCACAGGCAAATGAAGGTTTGTAAGTAGATCACACGCAGGGCTTATGTGTCTGAAAGATTGCCTACTTTTCACCAGTGTAGTAGTTTATCACATATTTACAAGCCTCATGTCACAAACTGAAATCAGCATGGCTACCACAACATGAAATAAACAACAGTCTTTAATTAACTGTGGTTATTTTACCATTCCAAACATCTTAAAAATATTTCATAAGCTGGCAGTTATGAACATGGCAATAAAAATTTGCCAAAGTTAGGGCTACATATTTAACACAGCCTCTGCTGTTTCTATGCAAGTGACTGAAAGGGTTGAAAACATACAGTTGTGCCTAAGAGACAAAACACACTTACTCTTACGGTGTCTAATTCCTTCTTCGTTCAGCTCACAAAGGACCCTATTTTGCAAAATGCAGGACTGCATTTGTGGTGTCGTTGTTTATTGCACATAAGTTAATACAAACACAAAATAAATGCTTCTGCTACCTGGATTTATAATAGCTGTAGACAATATTTAGAGGTTTTTTTTAAATTCACAGCCTATGAAACTGAAAATTTGGACATAAAATCTTTCTGATGCTAAACACTTAGTACATTTCAGAGGCAGATTTTATTCTTCCTACTGTTTCTACTCTCATACTAACCTGTGACTCCCTTTCATTTTAAAAACACGGCTTTATTTCCAGGTGACAGCAGCAAAACAACAGAGATAAAGATGTGTATCCCCAGGAATCAGACAGCAAAGGCAGAAAATGTCCCCACAGCTCCTCTGAAAGAGTAAGGAGGTGGCTCATCCCAAACACCTGAATCCAGCAAAGTCCTTTCCCCCCTAAACTTGTTTCCGTCAGCCTTCTGTGTATTTTCTTTTTCCACAGTCATTGCTCCTGCAGCCCTGCAGGATATTCAGTTAGCTGAGTATCAGGGGAAAGGTTTCCATGATTTCCTCAGCTTACCGTTCGCGTTCAGACCCTGTTTATACGAGCCTCTCAAAGACTGTCAGACTGCGGTTAAGAGCAAGGTATGGACAAAAGATTCAGCGAGGAAATGGTAGACAAGAAATGAATCCATAACTTTAACTAGGCTCATCAAAGCGACTGTTTTCAGTAACAAATGGAAAACACTGTGAATTTGCTTCCACTACAGAAATATTGAATTTCTGTAGAAAAACTGTTTGCCTTTACTGCATTTTCTTATCCAAGAAATTAAAAAAACCAAACAAAACAAGGACAGAAAAAACAGAAACTACATATTTCTTTGCTTTGGGGTTTTCGATTTTTAGAAAAGTATCGTTGATTCTAAAACCTAAACTCCTACCAAAACACAGTTTTGATGAAAAGAGTTCATCCGATTCCAACATTGTTGCAGTTTTCTACACAAACATCAGCATGGATGGTAGAAATAATTTATTACACTTTTACCCCTATAAATGCCAAATAGAGATTTCCGAATGTGCAGAGAGCGTCTTAGAAAGAGAAACAGAAATTTGCTGTATTTGGTAATTTGTAATGTACTTGCTTAATGTTGCAGGATATCCTAAGGATTACAAGGGGCCAGTTGCACAAGTTACTGTACAGCAGCAGAAGAAATAGATCCGTGCATCAGAGAGGGGACACAAATAAAGGACACATGAGGTGAATGAGCAGCAAACTGCTGTGGTGGGGAAAGCAACACGGCTCAGAGGAAAAGCAGAAGTCGCTGCCTGCTTTTCAGATCTCCTGAGAAGAGGAATCTGTAATTAGAATGCAAACAAATATCCTCATAACCTGTTTTTGACAATGGAAAAATAACATCTCTACTATTTCTATGAGTCATCTGTTCTGAAATCAGTTTGGGTATTGTGATGCTTATTGATGGCTCTGACAGCATCATGTCTGCTGTACAGGCAAAAAAATTGAGAGATCAGAAGGGCTTATAAAAAAATTAAAAAATGAGAATAGTGAATGGCTAAAATAGGAAAGGAAATCAAACAAGAAATCTTCAATATCCCTCCAAATACTAGAGTCTTTAAATGATCAACTCTTTCTTTAAGATGAGCAGTGAAAAATGAAAAAGGGAGTGAAAACTCAGTCTCTTAGATTAAATACTGCATTAGTAAAAGTTTTCACAAAACTGAAGGACAAGAGAGGAAAAAATTGTTAAAGAATGACTAGTGAGCTTTTGGGCGTGTACAAATGGGTCAACGTGTTTATTCTGGACCTGCACATTTTAACTTTGCATATGTAATATAAAGGGAAGATTAAGTCTTTTAAGTTACTTTTCTCAAAGTCTGTGTGTAAGGGATTTTATAAAGAAAAGGAAGATACCAGAGATATTTACTATGCCCATCTTTGTAACACTGTACTAGAGAGCTAAGGGAAATAGCCCTGAGCCCAGTGTTTAATACTGAACTGTTTGGTTGGGACTGGAATAAATTTTACCTTCTGAAAATGTAGGAATGACAAACGTGTCTCCGTTAGAGATGGCTTTGGAGGCAACAAGAGACGACAGCAAAAGACTATCTTCTGTCAGCAGTATCCTTGCTGCATTCAAACAGCCCCCAAATGAAGCTCACATCTCGATAGTGGCTACCATGGCTTAAAATGAAGAGTGTGAAATTATTTTCACATTCCAATAGGTATTGCAAAAATTGGTGATGGGAGATGAGAAAGCCAACATGTAAGAGCCCAGCTCCGTGCCACTTTTATTAGCTGAGCATTTTCCCCTTTTTGGCATTGTAAATCATAGCCAAGGGAGGCTTTTTCACCTGGGAGGATAATTCAAGTGAGGGAAAAGTTGTTCTCTTTCTTTATTTCACAGCACAGCAGAAGCTCGAATAAGTGGGATGTGACAGGAGAATCAGGCCTTTCGGTGCAAGTTGCGGGTTTTTTTAAGAACCAACCTCCACAAGTATTATTAAGAACATTAAACTACTGTAAAGCAATGCTTTTTAAAACCTTTCTAAAATAATAGCTCACATCTATACTTATGTCTGGGTATTCTATTTGCCTTTTCAGAATGATCTGTACAATATTGCAAATAGTACATATTTATTTTCTCTGCAGCTTTTTGCTAGTTGAAAATTAACTTTGGAATATCTCAAAGATGCAATGTCATCTTCAGATGTTTAGATTACAGTAATTACAACACCTTCTCATTGCTTGTTACTCTTTGGTCTTTTTTTCTCCCTTTATTTCTGTGTTCTTTACTTGACACAGAATTTGCTCATAACACTAAAAAAATACACCTTAAACAGGATAATATACATCACTTTTTCAGCCTTTTCCTGCTTGCCAATTACCATTTGGATGCAACGCTCTTGTTAATTTCTGCTGTGCAACATATGGATAATTTCTTTCTATTTCCATTGCATTTACTATTGTAATAACTACTGATAGTTCTGCCAGATAGTGTTGCCACTTGTCCCTTGAAATGCAAGAATCTTCTTTGCGTGCCTAATGTAACATGCTTGTTCTCTGCAGCATAGCTGATGAGACTTTAAATATATAAATTCTGCCACATTATTTCAAGGGTTAATTACATCTTTAAAAAAGGTTTTATAGTTTCTAATTACAGCTAGCTTTCGGTTTTGGATAATTCCTGCTTAGACATTTATATACTATTCCCACTCTGGTTATACCCTGCGCAATCAATAAACGCTGCAGGCTACCCCACAATACCCTGGCGTCTGAAATAGTCCAGATGTGATATTCCCTGTGACCACCATCACTGGAGGTGGAGGTCAAGGTTGCTGCTGGAAGGGATGTGGGTCAACAGTTTTTAGCAGGGAGGTGAGAAGAACAAGGCGACTTCTGAGAGCACGTGGAAGCTGCAGATGAGACACGACTGGCCTAACCTGGCCCACAATGTTACATGGGCCCAGGTAACAGTGGTCCAACCTAGAAGAAGGATGCACCGAACAACACGTTGGCTGGACAACTGAGCATAATCCCCAGCCGCAAAGTCCGGAGCCGGTTGCGGGCGCCTGTCTGCATAGCCTGTGTAAGCAGCCTGTGCTTTTTCCAGCTGCTCCTGAGGAAACAAACGTACATGCTGCAGCTGCTCAAGGGAAAACCCCTGGACAGCCGCCCCAGCATATCTGGGTGGGCATGGGGCTGGAAACCACACTGCATGTAAAAAGGGGTCTGCTACATGGGAAACCACTCTTCTCTTGCAGGTCCTGCAAGGTATCCCCGTGCCAAAACTGTGTGGCCAAAGGACCGGTGGCCATCTCAAGATGCACGGAACTTAAAAAGGCATCGGTACACGCAGCCACAACAAAATGTTGCAGAGAAAAAAATTACAGGGGTATGGATCCACCTTTAGGACAGGCTCAAAATGAGAGAAAAATACATGAGATTCACAGGCCCTAGCAAGCAATAGCTGGAAGAGGTTGAGCTCACCTGCCGGCTAGTTTTATTAGCTCTCCTGAAAACCCACCAAGGGCATTCGTAGATATAATATTTCTAAAACACTGACTCCTTTGAACAGATAGCCCATAACCCTAACAGAAACACCCCCTGCCTCACACCTCCAAACCTTGCTCTCCACAACTTTCAAAGCAAATCTCAATAAACAAGCAAGATGTCTGGACAAGAATATCCTCCCAAAAAAGCATCGATAAGAAGCATAGACAATTTCAAGGAGAAAGAGCTGTATCAAAGCTAGGAGGGCATCTGCAGAAAGACCCTGGCAGATGTAACCAAGAAGAAAATTCTATGGAAATGGGCCAGAAAATCTTCCCGTATGTTACGATGGAAACTGCAGTGCTTTTCCCCAGGGGAAGGGCTCAGCTAAGGCGGCTTTTGGGGAGGGTGTTATATAGACATGAACTATGCAAAATGGACTCCTTTCACAGATGTGAAACCCATGCCAGCTGATTTTAAACCTCAGCTAAGCATTCATATTTTTCTAACAACTAATATGAAATTAGTCTGAGTAAATTATCCAGAAGTAAATATCATGTATTTTATTTTTTCCTACTTATGTTACTTTTCAGTTGTCTCCATGCCTATAGAGACTACCCATCTCCTTTGGAGAGAGGTGACTTTTTTTAAAATGCTAGTCATAGTTTTTGTAACATCCATGATTTAGCCTCAATTTTCAGGGCTAAAACTTTTTATTTTAAGCTTTTTTTTTTTTTTTTTTTTTTTACCCATTGCAATTTGTCCAGCTCTGCTTGTACGGCAGCAATTTCATGGACCAAAGCCTTCCATTGGGGGTAACAGAATATATGTAACAATTTATATTGAGTTTCCATCATGTTGTTCCAGTTGCCACATATGAATGAATTTAGGTTTGCAACACCCCTGTGAGGTAGGGACATATTGATTTTCCTTTATTATAGATTGGGAAACAAAGACTAAGCAACAAAGCCTCAGTCAATCACAGAACCAAGAGCAGATGCCAGCTTTCCCAAAACTGGACTTGTGTTGGCTATTGCAAGGCTATTTTCCTACCAAGACAGCGTTATTTTTCAGATACAAAAATACAAGGGACGATAATATTAATATCAGACGGTGCACAAAAATGTAGGACCAGATGTACACAGGGACATCCTTTTAAGGTGGTTACAATAATATATAATTTCAGTAATCTAATGTATTTTGGAGCATGCAATATTGCTGACAAATTTGAAATACAATAATTTTGCAGGAACTTGAGTGGAAATTTTGAAGTATTTACCACTGGGTTCTATTAACTGATGTTTTTTGTGGTATTAAGTATCTCGGTCTGTTGCCTTTTCAAAGTAGCAATTATTTCTGAACTTTTCACTTCAATTCTTCATTTTTTTCCCTGGAAAGGAAGGCCTGGTAAGCCTGAGCTACAGTTAAGAAGACTATGGTGCTCCCCATACCTCACAGAACTGAAGAATGACAAGTTGTTTCTAACAGTAGCACGATTACCCCTTCTTTGGCAGTAAAAAGGCTAGTTGTACCTGCAGTGGAGCACATAAGTCAATTTTAAAGGAATTTTAATAAAATGTTTGAAAGTTAATATCGGTCATTGAGATCCTAAACTTCCAAAGTCGTCATGTTTTTTCCCTTAATAGACCCCTTTGTGACTACTTCTTGACAATTCCCTCTGCAAACATTTTCTGGGAAGTGTTACAAGATACAAATGAAAAGCCAGAAGTATTTCTGTTAATTTTAAAACTCCTTGGGTTTTGTTCTCTTATGCAGTTTTCCTCTTAAGAGTTAATTACATTCTGCCTGAAAATCAGCAGCTGAAAAAATAATAATTCAGTAGTAGGTTTACACATGC
>JAVKLA010000062.1:4237816-4307699 GCA_034782735.1 Sagittarius serpentarius | reverse complement strand
GGAAGTGTTACAAGATACAAATGAAAAGCCAGAAGTATTTCTGTTAATTTTAAAACTCCTTGGGTTTTGTTCTCTTAAGAGTTAATTACATTCTGCCTGAAAATCAGCAGCTGAAAAAATAATAATTCAGTAGTAGGTTTACACATGCCCTTAGATAGATCCGGAGTTTTCTGAAACATTGCACAGATAGTGACTATATTTAAACAGCTAGCATTCAAACAAATCCTTGATATTCAAATGTCGTATGCAGAATGCTACAAAAACAAATTGGATTCGATCTAATCTCTGCATACAAGCCTGTGCTGAACTTCTACAAGAAAATACCGTTTTATAATAAAACAGGGAAATAGAGACAAAAGAGAGAACAACAGTTTGGATTTATCCACTGAGGAATTCATGATCCTTGTAGCACTAAGTTCATTGCTTTGACTACAAGCACTTTCACCATGGGGACCAGCACGATGAGAAAAGCAGGGGAAAACACAAAGCAGAAAATAAGAGGCTGAGGGAAATTAGTCACATACACAGAGATTCCCATTTTTTTTGAATAAGTAAACTACAGTGCAGCAGCAATAGACAGGCAAAATGAAAACTGTCAAGTGTTTGAAATATAGATGATTAATTAAATACACCTGTTTTCATTGAGCTTTTTCTGGAATGAAATAAATCAATACTAGATATCTGAGGGCCAACCGGCCGTGGTCAAGCTGTCACACAAACAGGACTAGAGTTCTGGGTCGTGATGGTTATATGTTGTCATCATAACATCACAATGCTAAGTACGGACCCCTGCAGCATACAGAACAGCTTCAGGTATGGACACACCTACCCAGCCGTAGTCTGAAACACAGATGAGATGGTATCAATTTGGTGTGTCTTGTATTCAGATGATAAACCCACCCAAAATACAGCAGCAGTTCTACAAGGTACGAAGAGTTCCTGCTATGCTGGGAGTTCAACAAATTTAACGGTATCAAATAAAATCACTTATCAAAATTGCCCTGGAAAAAGGTCCTGCACAATAAGACTTCTCTCTACAATAAATCACACTAGTATGGGTGTGGTGGCTGAGCCTGTTGGGAAATTAATGAGAAAATGGGTCACTGAGCTAAGTACTTGCTATAAGCAGATACTCATTAACAAGGTAGTATTTCACACTATCCCATGTTTTATTATCATACAACACTACTATGAACAACTACATTCAAAGAACGTCACTAAACTTGCAAAATCAGTCTCCCCAAAGAAGCAAAATGCTAGAATTAAGTCTGCTTTTGCAGCCTAGTATAACCTCACTCTCACTGCCTCTCCTTATGTTATTCTTCAGCTGCATGACCACGATCATGTTCTGGTCTCCACTAGAACTCTCCCCTGTTCAGTGCATAGAAGGGTTAATGCTTGGCTCTTAGCTCAGTGTTTTCTTTTGTTCTGTGTTAGCACCCAGGATTTTTTTTACAATGCCCGATCCAAGCCCGTGCCCGAGTCAGAATTCTTCATTTCTTTTTGGCTGGGTTACGGTGCTCACCAATATGCTATCTGCAGTCACTGACACCGCTCTGCGTCACTGTCAGTTGTTGATGGGAGTGATCAGAGCTGGCTCAGGCTCCCTCTGACCCTAGACCAAATTACCTGGCTCACAGTGCTGTCGCACAACCCTCTCTTTAGGGCTCAGTGGCAATTCTCGAGAGGCAGAGCCAAGCGCTCCAATTTCCTGTCAACAGTGGCATCATCTCCCTTTTTCTGCCTCCCTGCTTATCAGCAACGGTTTGTGTCAGCAGATATCTTGCCTCCTTCAGGGAGGTGGGAAAAGGCAGCCCGAAAGCTGCCGAGAGAAGGAGAGTCCATGCCACCAGCTCACAGAACAGCAGTGCTAACTGTCCCACTCCCCTTCCCCTTTCCTAGGAGAGGTGCTGCCTCATCCTCACTCTCCCATGCTCCCCAAACAGCATATCCCTCCTCCTCTGCTTGAGGTCAGTCTTTCACTTACTCTCCGCCTTCGGGTCTTCTCCGTTCAAAACGACAGGCTTGGCTGCAATTGTTTACATGCTTCGCAGTGAGAGTAGCAGCTCGTTAAAAAAGGACCCACAGAGTTCAAAATGCAAGAGAAGAGGAAAGAAAGGGCAAAACGAATGAAGTTGTAGAGGGATGATGTACTGACCACCAGTATCCCTTCCTGACATTTCTGCGTTATGCTTGAACGGGGCTTAATGGGGTGCAGAGTACCTGAGAAGTCCTTGACCTGGAAGGGGACACTCTGTGCCCCCACTGCCAGATCCCCAGTCCTGCCTCCTACGCCAGCTATGGGCAAAGTAGCCAGACTCTCCTTCTGCTGTCGTTTTATTGCCCCCATCATTCTGCTCCCCGTAACAACTAGTTAATTCTGCTTCTATGGCTTGTGAACCCAAAGGCGCTGGGAGAGATGGCACGGGATATGAGGCACACGGAAGCAGCAGCTGCCTGTGCAAAACCCGAGCGCACTCATCAGGAGATAGAAGCTTTTCCATAAAACCAAAGACTGCACACCGTTCTCCATGACTGCCTTTGCCTACTAAAGACTGATCTTTCTCTTCTCTAAGTGACTTGCTTCTTCCACTGCTTATCAAATACTGCAACGATTGAGCAGGGAACATGCAGAGCTCTGTCTTCCCTTGCTTTTCTGGCCACCTCCTCGTGTCAAGTCCATTGTGGGCAGTGGTTGGATCTGAAGATGCTGAAAGAATGACTATCCCTGACTGAAGCTCATTCTTCTTTCCATCAGGGTTCCAATGAAAATAGTCAGGAATACAAATAAGGATATTTTCTTCTTGAAAATACTCTGCTTTTGTTCATATGATTTACTCAGTTGCTAATCTCACATGCAAGAGCACGCACTGAACGTCAACACAAAACCTGGAATATTTTATGAGCCTCAAAGTTATGAGAAATCTGCTTTTTCCAGAATGAGAAGATGAAAACGTTCACAGAATTCTATCAGAGATGCCCAGACAGCTTTATCAAATCTTCAAATTAAGATTCTAGGGTGATTTTAGCATGGCACAAAATTGGCTGCAGAATTCTGGAGAAGTTGAATATCGTTATTTGTGAATTTCTACCATATCTACTGTGAAATGGACAGAAGGACCCTTAGGTCCTTGGAGACTTGGCTGAATTTTTTCCACTGACTTCAGCAGAGCTAGGTTTTCAATCAGGTCAGTTTACTTTTTTTTTTTTCCCAAATTCGATGACTAAAATTTAACATAGCACAGATACCTGCTCTACGGTATAAAATGGATATCGCCGTTTCCATTCCTTACTTTGGAAACTCTATCGTCTTCCCCTTTAACGAAGTGGCATTTAGGATTGTGGAGAGACAAATCTGTTTCATCTTGGCCCTAAGAAACAGATTCACACTGAGAAAACTTAATAGATTTAAGTTTCACTAAACTCCAGTGTAACTCCAGAGTTTAAAAAAAAAAAAAAGGTAAGAAAGGTTTCTGAATCTCTCATTACAAAGCGTTATAAATTATATATGTATTTCAGCTGATAGATTAGAATTGACAATCTCACAGGGTAAGAGTTTGTCACCTAGATTCTCTTCAGAAATGTGTATGGGTGAGTGATGTGAAACACACTCTGTGAGAGGAATTGAAGACTTCTCTCCATTTGGGACTAATCTTTCAGTCTGGAAAAATAGTTTTCTGAAATGAAAATGGATAGGTTTTCAGATTTAGGGTTATTTATAAAAAAATCTTTTTACATTCTGTACGTTCGCAGTGTTCTGAAGACAGCTGGCAGCACTGTAAGTTTTGAGGAGATGTCTGAGTCACTTCAAAATACACTGTTGTGCATTTGTATTAAATGTATTAGAACACTGACTGTTGCATAAAAATATCTTCACATATTTTTTGTTTTCCTTACTTCATTGCTTTTAACAGAAAGTCTTGCTTTTTGGAGCTATCACCATGTGGTGTGTACAACAGTAATGTATTGCACTGTCTACCCATCATATTATATAATTACCCCTGTTACATTTTCACAGTATTGGGCTTCTATGCAAGACGTACAAAACATAAAACTAAACGCACCTTTCTAGTCAAATGAAGAGCTACGCTTGCAGTAGTCTTCAGCACTATCAAGTGGCAGTAGATAATCTGCTGCCACTTTGCCTTGTCTTCGGTAGGACAAATTATGGATCACAATTTGTCCTTTAGTCTTTGCATGCACTTAAAATGTTCATCTTATTCAGAGAGACAGCACAACTTATTTGAGAATGAAGCACATTCCTGAACGGGCTTCTGACTCACGACGCATTTGACTGTAAACAAAACGAAATAGGAACCTTTAGCCATTACTCATGGGGGGATAACGTCTAGATACACGTGCCCATGCTGGGTAAATGGCATTCATTTCCTATGAGAGTACGTGGCTTGTGGATTTCTTAAATTTTTAGATTCTCAGTCTGCAAAGCACCAATTCATCTTCTAGTCAGACACTTGCTCTGTCACTAGCCCTGGAATTTCATCCAGTTACACCAGTGCTGAGCTCAGTAATTTGGATTTATGCTGCACTGCAAAGGGAGTTTCTGTACCTGCATCCATTCTTGACCCGCTCAGAAGAGAAGCTTCCCTTGCCATGTCTGGTTTTGTCCAGTGATTCATCTCCACTGCTAAAAGCATATGCATTTCTAAATTCTTAGCTGTGTTTCTACAATGTAGTGCTCCATTTTCTCCCCAGTTACAAAATGTAACTATTTCTGATTTCTAGCAGAAAATCTAATCTTACTGTAGTCAAGAGGACTTTTAAACCTAAATTTAGTTCATGGTCCTATTCAATGCACGTATTAGTAAGAAGTTTGCCAGAAAATTGTCTTCCTAATTATTGACAGAGATATTTACCCTTATTTTATTTGTCATTATCTGAATGAGTTCAGTATTAAAATAGTGTGCCGTCTGAGGCATATGAAAACAGATCAGGTATTCCCAAAGCAAACTCCTGGCTTGCAAAAAGAAAAAAAAACTTTTGAATTCTAAATTCTAAACTCCCTTCTTTTTTGCGCATCAAGATTTGCAAAAATTATGAATGCATCCTGAACTGTAATTGCGGCACTGTTATCAACCTCCAGTCTAAGCATTTCTTCTAATCTTTCCTCTTTCACAAAGCTCACATCCCAAGACGTGCAAGACCCATTGGCAGTGGTTCATCCTCTGTCACGGGGGCTTGTGATTCAGCCAAAACTTGATATTTTAGACAATGAGTACATTTCACTACTTCTCTTTGGGAAAAGGAAAAAAAAAAAAATCAAATAAATAGAAAAGCAGGTACAGAAGTAATTGGCTGAGTTTAATTTATGCCATGCATTTGGGAAAAATGTGTTTTTCTGAGCTAACCCCTGCAGCTATGCAGTCAACAGGGAGTTTTCTTGTTATAGCACATGTGGTTTAATACTTTTTCAGCTACTTCAGATATCCAAATGCAAAATCCACCATTCAGAGACATCATGTGGAGTTTTGACATTCCCAGGGCACCCAGGGTCTTGAAGCTGGTGAATGGATTGTAATGAGACATAAATATAGTATTTTTAACCCTGACAGATATAAACTAGTGCCAATAATATTTCTCTTTTCACATAAGAGAAAACAGTATGCACACTGATCCACCAAAGAGACTAAAACTTGGCAAATAGAAGCAGCACTTCTTAGGAATTATTAAAAAAAGCTTTGATTTTCACTTTCACTAAGAAAATGGGAAAATAAATTTTGACAACATATTCAACTTGAGGAAGTTTTTAACGTCTTCTGAAATATCAGACTGCTAGGTTGAGCAAAATAGGGATAGCTTTCAGTGTTTCAGGATTTAGACACCACGTAGGGAAGTACGTAACAGTAATGAAATTGCTTTTATAAAATACAGGAGTGGGTTGCAGCTCCCCGCGGCCTGTGCCATCCCTCTTTGTGAGCTGAAAGGCGTGCTATACAATGGCTCTTCAAACCCAGCATTTCACGGGGGAGGTCACATACTGCAAACAAAGAGCTGTCATATGGAGGACCTATCAACACAAAATGCTACAATCTTTACAAAATGTAATAGTACATTTTGGTCTTGTATATTACACTACTGGATTACTCATGTATTGGTTGTCTAAGCAGTCACAGCAGGATTATTTTTTTTGGGGGGGTGGGGGGGGGAAGCCCAAAACATTTTAATATGGGGTTTTGTCTTCTGGAAGCACGTGAGGGCTAAGAAGCACCTAGCTAGACGGTCCCCTTGTAACAATACTCACAAGTGCCGCAGCAATTTTTGGGTGATAGCCTGTAAATAATGACAAGGAAGCCATCTGTGAACCAGAAAGCTGTTAAAATATGTGGACAGGTATATGATATCCTGTACCATTTAGTGATTAAACAAGCATCCTTTCTGGCCATATTTATGAGGTTTGGAAGCACACCACCACGAAAATTCATCTCACTAGACAGAGGGCTAGAGGTACCCTGGGTGTGTGAACAGAGGTGTTCAAAAAAGCCGTTTACTCCTTTCACTGCTGCGATGAGGAAACTTTTCTGGGAAGAAAAAACTGTAGTAGCTATTTCTGTGCAAAAGCTGGAACCAGTTATCTTGTTAATAGCTATGATAACTGTTAGTGAATTCATTCGAAGTTTAGCAGAGACTCTTTCCATCAGTCCAGCTGGTATAGACAAAAAAAAGTATTACAGAGCGACGTATACTTTACGGTCTTCCACTCATCCAACTCTTTTAGCAGGCTTATTCTTATGTCCACAGAAATAGTCTGAGAAGCAGTGAGGAAATAATAATTAAAAATTACAAACTGAAGTGTAAGTTCTTTTGCAAAACAGAAGGGTTCCAGTCATAATTAGCGTGCCGTACCGTCAGTGTACAAGAAGAAGATGGAGATTTATGTTAAGTGGCGAGATTAACTGGTGGAAACTGGGCCCAAACTGAGCCGTGTGCCAAACCCAAAGCCCTTTAGACTCTCTGGATGCTGTATAACCACGTCTGACTCGTCACTGAATTTGGGTCATTCTTTGTGCAAAGCCTTTTTGGCACAGAATTTCTGCAGTCCTTTACCTTGAGTGTGCAATATCTACCTTCTAATGATAATAACTGAAAATATTATTATTACTGAGATTGTTATTTCACTAGTTCTCATTCCCAACTGGCTCCATTTTAGGTTTTGACTACAGTGTGTTAACTGTGGTATGAATAGAGAGAGAAAAAGGCATCTCTGCAGAGAAGTGCTTTCAACTTAATTTATAACAAGTTACAATAAAGTGACTGTTGCAAATACCAGAGGGTGAAGGGGCTGAGAGACCGAAGGAAGCGATAATAAAAACCTGCATTTATACTGGTCAGTAGTCTGCGCTGCTGCATGCTTCTGCATAAGCAGAATGTGTTTTTAAAATTATAAATATATGTCCACCATTTTCAGTGGCCTTCTACCTACCTATTGTCAAAGGTGATTGATTTACTATGAGAAATATAGAGTAAGATGCAGATACTGATCAGAATCTCATGCCTGATATATCCATCTGTTTCACTTTGATTTCTCCTTTTGTATAACAGTGCTTTTATGATATGAAGTGTTATTTATGATTTTCTGTTTGAAATATATGTGTGGAATGAAAACAAACTCAAACCAAAAAATACATTAAAGGAATGACTCCTGACAGAAAAACCTGAAATGTTCTGGTTTTTTATCTGACATGCTCATGATACAATTGATCATCAACAAGGCAACTAAAGAAATCCAGTTCCGGGCTTGGCTGTCTTTAATTTTTTCAGTTTTCCAGATGACAGATCTCGCTGTCTTTCTTTCTCTGCACAAATAACATGTTGTGAATTAAAATATGAAAAAAAGATACTGTCTAAATTAAGAATTTGACTGACTGTTTACCAAACATTAAAATCTATTGGTGTCATGCAGAAAATAAATTAATGAATCTATCACAAAATGCGTCTTTGATATTATTGTTAATGATTATGTTACATTAGCACCCATGGGGTGATTGGTACTTCCCAAGCATACGGGAACATCTATCCTGTCAGGAGGAGCAATATATAAAAAATGGGACAAAAAAATTTGGTACGCTGGCAGGATATTAAGCATGACGTTTAGAAGAGAACCGACTTCTTGGGAGCTTCTCATTCCCTTGATTTTAACACCCATTTTATAAATAAATAAGCCCCTGCTGTAATCAACTGCTATCTCTGAGTTCCTGCCTTAATCTCATTTACAAACTATATTTATCAATTAGCAAAAATACTGGGGAGGACCCACAGATTGCAAAATGCAGTGATTTTACAGCCATGATGAAAGCAAAAAAGAATATTGCCTGGTGAAGATGTACTACAGTTCACCCAGTCAGGATCGTTTGGAAAGCAAGGCTTCCCGGTAAAAACTAGGACAACCATCTGATACAGCAGGCAACTGGTAAAGGGGGAAGTAAACTCTCCAGGTATCTCTTTGGAAAAATATATTTAAGAATTCATGTTGATACTATGTTCCCAAACTGAAGCAAATGTTCTTGGGCCGTTACTACTCAGTACTTTAATTAATGACCTTGGATAGTGGAGTAGAGAACACAGCTTTTAAAACTTGCATATCACTCTGTGCTGGGAAGAGTTGCAAACACATTGAAGGACAGGATTAGAAGTCAAAATAATTTTGACACATTGAATTGGCCTAGGAAAATAGATGTAATTCAACAAAGATAAAGGTGAAGTTTTATACTAGGTAGGAATAATCATCTGTACAAACAGAGAATGGGGAGTATCTGCCTAGGATCCAGGAGGTGTAGTGGATGACAGAGTGAACACATCTAAAAACATTATGCTTTTGTAAAAAAAAAACAAACCAAACCACCCCAAAACAACACCACAAAGCAAAATAGAACCAACCTATAAATATCATACTGGTATGTACAAATATCTATACTTTAAGATTCGGAATAATCCTCTTGTTTGGGTCTGATGCAAATGCAGTGGGGCAAGTCTAACACAAGATCCAGTTGGAGAAGAACAAGAATGATCAGAGGACTAAGCAACATGATTTCTGAAGAAAATCTAAAGGAGCCGAGTTATCTAGTTTAGAGTAAAGAAGTCATGACAGCAGATTTTAAATACATGGAAGGTTAGTTTCAAAGATTATGATGATAAACTGTCTTGTCATACTCACTTTAGCTAGAATAAGAACCAATAGGCTTCATTTGCAAAATGATTAGGGACAAGGAAATGCATCATAGCAGGCAGAATAGTTAAACAATAAAATGCTGTCTGGAGAAGTTTGCCGTAGGTTTTGGTTTTGTTGTGGTGGTGGTGGTGTTTTTTTTCCTCCTTGAAAGAAGGCTAGAAGGTCACCTGACGTGTTCTAAGGTCTCGCAAGAGGTAGACTGCTCTGGTCTTTCTGCAGGGTAGATCATCTCTTGACCTCTTTTCCAACCTTATTTTCTATTATTCTGTCTTCAGCCCATCTAATCATACATCCTATACTTCTACATCATGGTTGGCACGTGGTGCTTAGTTGCCAGCTGGGGTTAAACCACAACAAATGTGTTGAATAGAGCCTGTGCTACTTCCCAGGTTGTGAAGACGTTCCAGTGGGGCCCGAAGAGCAGAACCAGAGCACAGCTCTGGCTTCCCCCCCCCGCTGGTGGCTGGAGACCAACGGGGAAGTACAGAGAGGAAAACTGGTCAGAAAAGTGTGACAAACGAGCAGATGGAGTCGATGCCTCTAGGAAGGACACCTGATACAGCTTCAAGTCCTACCTCTCCTTTTATAAACAAACATTATTGTTTTCCTATGACTAGATAGTAGGCGTACAGGCTACTCTCCTCTCTCTCTCTCTTAAGACAGAAAAACGTGTGTGGTGGGCAGAGTGTGTACATGCGTGTGTGTTTGCTCAGACATAGGAATAAGGAGCAACAGGACATTTCTCTGTCGGGGGAAGACATGATTCCCCATTTGTGTCTTCTTACATGAACAGTTTGCAGGAAATCTCCTCAACAAAAAGCTTAACTCCTGCCCTCAGCTGATAAATCCATTCCAATCTTTACTCACAAGTTCCAAGGAGAAGCTTTTCCTATTAAGGCTGCCACTGGCCGGGAATTTTTCAATAAGAAGGTTTTTTTCACTGAAAAATAAAAATCCACCTAAAAACCATCTGAAATGACTTAGTGCAAAATCTGGGCGACTACAAATTTACTGCAGGTTCAGGATTAGTGGGTTTTTTTGAAGTCAGAGACAGGAAGGACAACAGACATGATACTGGTAATTTGAGCATGGCATTTCTATGACAAATCACTTGACTTGAGTTCTTGCTTTCTGTACTTTCACACTGCACGGTTCTGCCCTGACTGCAGCCCACGGCATACTCCGATGCTGCTCTTTCTTGTTCTGTCCTGTTCAGGGGACAGTGGAACAACCTTCCCCTTTGTATATGCAATGGGCCATTGATTAGAGGAGGGCCTTGAGCCTGATTTACTATGTGACACTCGCTATCTCTTTTCCCAAAAATTTAAGGATATCACGTTATCGAAACAAAAAAAAAAGAAAAAAGAAAAACCAAAGGAGCTAAAGTTGATCAGGAGGAGAACCTTGCCCGTTAGCACTCTGGACAATATCTTTACTTACATCACTGATTTGGGGAAATGGGAGATTTTTATACTTACTGCTTCATTTCTTTCTGACCAAAGATTTTCAAAAGAAAACCACTGGTACTTTCAGGTATGTAATAAATACATAGGTATTATACATCTATATTTTTAATTCAAAATTCAGAATAGTAAACCCCATGTTTTTCCTTTTTTTTTTTTAAAGTTGTATTAATCTTGTTCTCACAGTTTGTGTTTCTCTAGGCTCTCTCTTGTCTACCTTTCTTTATGTTTTCATTCAATGATTTATCTTGTGTTTAATTAACCTTATTCTAATTTCTCTTTCTGCTGAAGCCCCAGAAGACTAGAGGCTCACTCCTGTTCTGATTTAAGTACATGGCAGCAGTCATATTGACTTCAGCGGTGCAGGATCAAATCTCTTATGACTCCAGAGCACCAGAGTTATACTTCGATCCATTTCATATTAATACTACATTAATTTCCTTTAGCATATTTAAAGGTAAACTAACACACATGGATAGTGGTAAGATGTCATTTGAAACTGAGTTCTTATATGTCACAGCTGAGTGGAATAATAAACACGATAAAAAGTAAGTGCCTTGGTTGCATTGTAGCTATGAGACTGAAAGGATGCATGAAAGGATGCAGAAAAGTGGTGACTATTTATGACAGAAACACTACATGCACATTCCCACTTCATTTCATTAACTGATCTAAAAAAAAAAAAAAAAAAAAATCACATTTTTTCATTCTGTCCGTGAACTGAGAAAAGGAAGCTAAGAGACTGGAGGAAAAGGCAGGTAATACTTATCCAAACTGCTCATCATGGGACAAACTTGTCATTACCTTATTTTTCTCCCAGCTTTTCAGAGATACAAAGCATTCTAGCATATTTGTAAAACTGCAGTTTGAACATTTCGCAGTGAAGGTACATGAGGAGATTTGAAAGCACAAACCAGAGACAGATTTAAACAGGTTTGATCGGTAAGACTCACTGAGGCGGCCCTGCTGTCGGAGGGACCTGCTGGGATTGTCACTTATGTTATTCACTGAGAAGCAGCGGGGGTTACGGCTCTGTGCCTGGTCAATATGCACCCCAGACGTGAAAGTCGGGAAGGCAATCGTCTACGCTGAAGCTAGCCGCCCTGGACTCTGATGAGCATTAGATCCTTCTCTCTCTAATAAGCATCTAATGCTAAGAAAGGTGCAAAAGGTAAGTCAGAGGTGCTTCTGGAGCTGTTTATCTTCCTTGACTATAAAGTAAATTTTAGATGCCTAAATGAGATAAGGCAATACTGAGAGCTCAGGTGCCTGGAAACGAGCTGCATCGCTCATCGCTTTCCCTGCTTGCCCCAGGCCAGGGCAGCCCTGTACGGCAATGCCACCTCCTGCTCTGCGCCTGCCCTTCCCTTCCATCCCCTGGCACCTCCGCTCCTGGCCACACCGCTTGGTACCGCACATTTTTATATCCGGCATAAGACATGTATTTTGGTGCCAGCCTTCTGCTCTTTCGCTGGGGAGATTGCCTCCAATGCATTCACGGCGTAATATTTCCGCGTCTTTTCTGCTCTGCGACCAGCAGCAACCGCTGGCAGTTTTGGGGGCTGCAGAGCAGTAAGGAGGCCGCAGAACCGCACGGCACTGGGAAGAGCAGCTTTGGTGGGGACCGGCGCTTGGAAAGGTTTCCGCTAATAGGCACACTAGCGCCCGGTGAGCTTTGGGCTGCAATTGCTGTGCCCGTGGCGGAGGCACAGGCACGGGCACGGCTGGCCTGACACGCTTTGGGAGAGGGTTCAGGCCTTCCCGCAGCTGCTGCAGAACTGTCTTTTTTAAACGTAAGGACGTATTTTGTTGGTTGCATTAAACACTACAAGCATATAGTCATATCACATTGTAGAGCAAAGTCACTTTTCAAGAACATACTTTAAAAAAAAAAAAAAAAATCGACAGCTGATTTACCAGATAATCAGGACAGGACAGAGGCAAGGTACCTCCTGGCTCCGAGAAAACCCCCAACAACACACCCCCCAGATTTCCTTCAGAAAGTAAATGATTCAGCGTCACAACTTGTCTATGTGCTGAACAATACCAATAAATCTATTTCAGACTTGTGTTTCTGACGCAACAAATCACACTTGTCCCTTTTTCCCTTGGGTCTTTCTCTGTTTCTTGGGCAGGAACCACACGGCAGATAATATTAATCTGACCTTCCTCTTGTCCTGGTACGTAAAGTTTTGCTCTCCTTTTGTTATCACTCTTCATATACAACTACAATAAATGTCAGGAACTGACGAGCAGTAAAACAATTTGTTCTCTTCCAGCTCTTGTGTAAGTCAGCCAACAGAAGAAAAGACACCTTACAGTAAGATATTTTACAGACAGATATTTTTATACAGTATTTTGTGAAACTGAGTGACACTGCTGCTTGTATCATCTCTTCCCAGAGTGAAACCAAAGACCAACCGAGGAACACACTTCTGAAGTGCTGCAATGAAGCAGTGCTGTCTCGGTGCCATACAGCAGGTCACGTCCACCCTACCCCTCTTGGGCAGGTCTTCCAGAGCTGTCAGCCACCCACCTCTCCTCAAAAGCTTAATCTCATTAGAATACAACATTGCTCCCATTTCAAAGCCTAGTTTTAAAGTATCCTTTTATTTAGAATAAGAGGATTTTGTAAATGTCATATTGTATTTTACTTCAGCAAAACAGAGTAACTTCTCCCTCTCCTCTCCCTCCCCTTAAAACAAAACAAACTTCAATTTTTAGTGCTATTATTTAAATAGAGTCTTTTTTAAGGTAAGCACTGAATTTTTTTTTTCTATCATAAGTTTATTCTACCACACTTTTAATCCAAGAGTACATATAACAGTTTCTATAGAGTTAATACATTATGAATAGCTCTTTCAATGAATCTGTAATTAGTTGTGAAACATCCCAGCAGGCTGTCAGGTTACTTATCACTCCAGTTCATAACCTTGAAGTGGTGGGCTCATAGCTGCCCATAGCAAGTATTGTTCACGCCTGTAACTATTAATTACTTATTAACCCAGTGCAGTTGTTATGAAGTGCTACTTGGTTTTTCTCTGCAGCACTCTCTACCTACTGAGTTCTGGGCTAGCAAAGCGGCTCGAGTGCCAGAGGTTGCCTCCTGGCCCCAAGGAACCCACGTTTTTGCTATGGCCTTACAGCAACATTAGGATTTTTGCCAGAAAGTTTTTCTTCTAAGTGAGAGTTTTGTGTATGATGATTGGGAGATAGAAGGGCTCAGAGGAGGGGCAGGGAATGAAAGGAGTTCACAGCTTTGGTTTCTAGGGCTTGACTGACAGCCTATTGACATTTCTAAAATACTCCCCCAGCGTAACTTCCTTTCCCACCTCCCACCTGTCACTTGATTCAGGGAGACTAAGAATAAAATAGCAAGTTACTCAGAGGGTATGCCGAGTCCTTCTTGTGCAAGGTTTGTGAATGTCAGACTTTAAAACCAACTGGGTGAAGGAACGGTAAACTCCTCAGGGCGCAACATCAGTGCAGCCACTGGGAAGGCTTCCTGGAATAAGCCCTTACACCCTCACCTCCCCTTCTACTTTACCGATCAGTGGTGTTGGATAGGATAGTTTAAACAGAATGAACAAACCTTTCAAATTTAAGAAAAATCAAAGTCAGAAACAAATCCGAAAGCAAGCCTCCTCTCCAGCGCGGGCTGATAAGCTAGGCTCCCTTGTACTTTCCTCAGATGGATAATAAACCACTTCCACAACGCGATACAACGGTTTCTATATACTTGTGTTAACTTTTCCTTCTCTACATATGAAAGCATAAATACGTATACTTAATTGCTCTGTAACGGACAGGCTGATGTGATGCAGATCTGCCTAAGCTTAAACACAGATTTTTTAAAAAAAAATTCTGAATATTGTTTCTCCCCCCTCCCAATCCAATCCTCCAAGGCTGCACTTTGCTATATAAGCTGTGTCTTGGAAGTGCTTGGGGTGAATCAGAGTCCTCATTACGGCCTACAGGCTCACTTGCCGGGGTGGGGCGCGGGACTGAACGACTACCTGAGAAGCTGGAATATATGAGAAGGAGCAAGGGCCAAAGAGACTGAACAACTTGCCTCTAGGAATAAAGGGAATAATGTGGATGACATTGATCCTGGACCGCCCGCTACATGGAACTCACCAGGGAGGTCAAGTACTCCAGCAGCACAGAAAGATCCCGCCTCAAAAGCAGAGCTGGTCTTCAAAGTAAGGGTCAGGCCATCACTGCAGAGTTGAAAAAAAGTGGAGTAAAGACTTCCTTGCTTAAAGATCCTGCCCAAAACCTGTGTACATGGACATGTGAAAGATATGTAAGGGTTTTTCTTTGAAGAAGATTTTTTTTTTTTCCCATGTTTTTTCCCCATAAGAGAAAGCTTTTTGCTTTGTCTTAAGGTAGCTACCTTAACTTTGAACGTATAAATTGAGAAAGGGAGCTTTGGCTGCCAAATTACCTTTCTGCAGCATATCCAAGTAACGCACACCTTCCTGTAGCATACAAAGCATAGAAAAACCGGAGAACAAAAGCGGCTAATCTTAGAAGTCCCCAGATCCAGTAGTCTGGCACCACGAGACCTGCCACTGTGGCAGTTCCACCACTTATAAATGCCTGTGCTCATCTCCAGAGCCAGGAGCTAAGAGCAATCCCCTCCTGAACCCAGGGAATTTGAAAGCACGTGGGGTCCTGCAGCTGACTCCACTCACAGCCAAATAGCATTCAGCCAGTGGATGAAACCTGCCTGTCCTAACTGACTTTGGTCCACCCATGCCATACTGGTGAAACACAGACCACCTGAAGGTACTACAGTAAATGAAGCTTGACTCCAGGTCTTTGTTTTTACTTTCCTACTATCTCTGCTTTATGTTTACAACAAGTGTGGATTATCAGTAACAGTACTAGCAAAACCGTATTGATGAATTAATTCAGCAGTTCACAATGAAATTGCTAACCTTTTGCAATTAATTTGTTAAACACATCATAAAATACTGTCATGTTTAAACAGTTTTAATTTGAGCACAAAATATTCAGGGATGTAGCAAGTTCCCAAATTGACATAAACTGAGAAACAGATTAGTGTATCAATGGAATACATGAATTCTAATATGACTTAAATTTAAATGTAAACGAGCAAAAAGCTATTAATAAGGCATTCAGACACACTAGGAAGGAAAACTATGCCAGAGAAATCTTGATCAAGTAGCAGTGGATCCGATTTGTAGTCCAGCACTTTGTAACTACTTACAGAAGACTAAAGAAAATAGAACTGCTACTTTCTGGGAATAAGAATACAATAGATGAGATAATGTCATGTAGAAAGGTCACGATGACTCAATTGCCATGTTTTGGGGGTATAACTTTTGGTTTGAGAGCATAGACGCAGCCACAGCTCCATTATCCTCAGTTCATGTCTCACATTCATCTTTAGTGTCACCTAGCTGACATCTGACACAACTTTGATTTCATAATCTTCATGTCACTTCTGTCTGTAAGTCTATCAGCAATCATGCCCAAAAGACTACCAGAATTGTCAGTGACTTCTCTGCCAAAAGTCTTGTTCATGATCCAGCCGCATTTCGGCTTCATTGCCATAGTTCTCAATCTGTCTAATCGTAGCTACCCAGAAGACAACATATCATTATCCCACCCCTACATAGAAATAAGAGTGTTTCTCCTCCAACTTCATTAATTTCATATACGCTTTTGGATTAATTTTCATGTTACATCTATTATTGTGAGATATCAAGTCTGTGAAGCTCAATCTGCTTCAGCAGAACCGTCTGTTAAACCCCCCTCTCTAGCCAGCTCCCTCCTTATTGCTGCTCCAGGGTTGTCTGGGAGATTTGCTACTGATGCTTTGCATGACAGGCAGCCTTGAACCATGAAGTGCTTGCTCAAGGTCCTTCCCCTTACCTTTACTCCCTTATTCCCCTTCCCTGCCACTGGAAAGAAAAAAAAAAGTTAGTTTGCTGTCACATCACTGTAGGCGTGAAGGCATAGACAGGACTTTTGGCAGTGGTGGCCAAGAAGGGTACTACTCAAAACAGATGTGGCTGTTGGAAGAGATGGCTTCAAAAGCAAGAGGAAGAGGAAAAGGCGCAGTCTGCAAACATGCAGAAAATAATGTTTTCACTGCAATATCTTTTTTCCCCACCTTTAAAATAAAAATTCTGGCTTCAGAACTTTGGCTGCGAGGATAAAGCAGCATCTGTGTATGCTGGTACTCACCATCTCTCTAACACAGCATTTTTGCACCGTTTGGTGTTCTCAGATGACCAAGGGGTAGCACGTAGATTTAAGGATCATACATGGAGGGATATTTTATAGTCCCTTGGAGACTACTTATTAGCTGATAGCAGCAAAGTTTGTAATGTACTTTTCAAAAAATCCATTTGCAAGAAATCCAGGAGAGGACTGTCTCCTCTGTCTAGTCTCCACTTAGACCTGTCATGGATGAAATGAGGCTGTAGACAACCTCATGCCTTAGATCTTCTTCTCCTTTATAACTGGAAGAGTCGCAGACTCTTTTCCATCTCTTTTTCCTTTATAAATTTCGGAATCTTTCTCCTAACCTACATTAATCATTTGGATTCTCCACAGTATTTTTTCTCAGTTTCTTTCTGTGTCCTAATGTTTAAATTTGGCACATTATGGCTAAAAGTTTGCAGATTGGGTTTATTTTTTCTTTTTGCAGAAGAACTTTAAATGTGATTCTTTTCTGTCGCTGATGGTTGTCATTTAACTCTGACAGGCAGCTCAGCCCCACACAGCCTGTTGCTCACTCCCCTCCAGTGGGATGGGGAGGAGAATCGCAAGAGTAAAACAGAAAACTCATCGGTTGAGATAAAGACAGTTTAATAGGCAAAGTAAAAGCTGCAGATGCAAGCAAAGGAAAAGAAGGAATTCATTCACCACTTCCCACGGGCGGGCAGGCATGTGCTCACACACCACCAGGACAGCCGGGCTCCATCACGCCTAACGGCGGCTTGGGAAGACAAACGCCATCGCTCCGAACGTCCTCCCTTCCTCCTTCTTTCCCCACATTTTGTTGCTAAGCACGACATCATATGGCGTGGGATGTCCCTCGGGTCAGTTGGGGTCAGCTGGGGTCAGCTGTCCCGGCTGGGTCCGCTCTCAGCTTCTGGTGTCCCCCCAGCCTCCTCGCTGGTGGGGCAGTCTGGGAAACAGAAAAGGCTTCGACCCTGTGTAAGCACCGTTCAGCAAAAGCTGAAACATCCCTGTGTTATCAAACTCTTTTGGTCACAAATCCAAAAAGTAGCCCCATACAAGCTACGGTGAAGATTAGCTCTATAATCCCAGCTCAAACCAGTACACTGATACAAACAACTTTGGAGTCTTGTGGGTACTTCTGAAAAAGCCCTTTGGCTTCTGCCGAGAAGGCAGGATGTCTCGCCTGTGCACACCCCAGAAGATGATGGACTGTGAAACAACAGCTCCTCTGTCCTGTGAGCAGTTACTGCACCAGCGACCCTGGAGGGACCCCTCTGCACCCTGTTCCGACTTCAAGGCAGGCGCAGGTTGTGAGGGACGTAGAACTGGGGCAGTGACGGAGTTTGTGATGGTAAGGGCTGAGAGTAAAAGCCAAGGCTCCGACTTATTTGATTTGGACTTTAAAATTTTTATGTTACTCCTGGAATGAATGAATGAATGCAGTAAGGATTAGTTTCTGGGCAGAGAAATACTTCAGAACTCAGCCTCTTCGTCTGAGAAGGGTGGTCCTCCTACTCAATTCGATTTGATCTGATTCGATTTGATCTGTTTTCATTTCGTTCCATTATGTAAAATATCTGAGCATCTGGAAACATGCACTACATTTATCAAATAAAACTTGGCTTGCTCAGTGGTACAGGATTACATTGAGCGATACAGTTTACATGACCGCAACAGAAATATTGGTTTCAGATTGCAGAAAGCTGAGGCAAAACTAGAAGCAGAGAAAAACAGTACTTGAAAAACAATGATCTGGTTGTAAATCCTTAGGACAATAGCATTGGACAACTGAATTGACGACCTGGAAAATAAGTTCAAATTAAGGAACATTAGGTTGTAAGAATATTGGAGGCACAGCAACAAAAGAAGAAATATTTTATGATGCATCATAAAAATGAGGAGACTGAGAAATTTTGAACTCTTTCTAGATGGTGCAACAGTGTGTTGTAATCGTGAGAAACCTAATCAGGTAATTGCTCACCAGTGCTTCCAAAATGTGTGTCTGTTGGAATGAGGCATCATGTTTCTAAACTGCCACATAAATTTGAATCTAATTTTCAGGGTTCAATACTTTTATTGAGATTGCAGTTTCTCTCTGTCAGTGTCAGAGATGTATGAAAGCATTTATGATAATTAAAAGAGGAATGAAAAATATATGACCCTAGAAGGGGCATTGCTCTATCCTGCCAACCTGGGAGTCTATGATGGCAGACTAATGGATGCTGAATTCTTCTATGTCACATACAAATGTCATTGCATTTCTGGAAAAGGTACAGTGTAGGAAACTGAACGGAAGGGCCCTGCTATATACTACACCGTGAACTCTAACCCAAAATGGGCTCAGCTTTGTTATACTGACATCGCTTCAATTCTACCGTAACCCCAGCAAAGGACACTGTGTTCTGGCCCGCCGGGGCCCTGCCCGATCCAATAGTTGTGTACACCATGCTAGTGCTCTCCTGACTTTGCCAGTGTTTACTGTGTGCTGTTCTACACAATACCTGGAGCTTTCTCCTGCTGTTAGTTCCTTCTGTATTTTTTCCTTAACTGTTACCTTTGTCTGCCATCTTGCATTATCATGTGTGATTAGTCTCCAAACATCACAGGCAGGCAGCTCTGGATCATAGTCATTGTCATTCTAACTGCTGGACAGAAAAAAAGGGCTGGATTTTTTCACAGGGTGTAATGCTGTGTGCTTTGATTTAAAGATTTACATCTGTTAATATTGGAAACTTACTTGCTTTTCCCTTTGGATGAATTCATAGCAACAAAATGTTTAGCGAGTTGAAAACTAAATAATTGCTAATGTGTGAAATACTGTCCATGTGACAAATCATCTACATTTCTCTTTATTTGATGTGATACTGGGCTTAGATAAAGGAATTTTTGATAGAGTTGCTGTGATGTTCTGGACCATTTAAAAATAGTTTTTAAAATTTTAACAGAGTTAGTTATGGTCTGCGAATGTTTTCTTACACCTTAAAAATGCAAGTTTACATCAGAGAATAAATGGACTCCTCACGGTTCAATTACATTAAACAGGCTGTGTGGAAAAACATGGAGCAGCTAATACTAGTTTCTACATGTTTCTCATATATATGATTCATTAGAAGAATAACATACTGTATTCCTTAGAAGAATAAGGAAATAATGTCATTTGTGTAAAAAAAGTTGTTGTTGGTGAAACTGTATACAACTGCAGTTAATTGTAGCAGAGTTAGTGATACAAATGTGCAATAAAACCCAGCCACTGAAATGACAAAGCTTGCTTTTCATTTCCAGGCTTAGATCCTATAAAAGCTGTATAGGAAAGAATGGAAGCCAAACTGAGGCAGAGTACCCCCATAAAAAGCAATCTCCCTGTATTAAAATTGTTACTGGATATAGTCTTCTGCACAAACCAGGCCCGTTTGGTAGGTTCCCAGTGCTTATCCTGTTAGACGGCTTTGCTCTGAAATTCCTGCAATGAGGATTAGCGATTTTCTTCACAGAGACAATTAACAAATACCAGAATGTATACCCTGCTGCTGATACTGCAGTTTGGGGAGATGTTGCTGAGGCAGTCCTCAGCAAGGCGGAACAGCTGGAGTTCGACTCTTAACTCTTCTTTAGAAGGATGTTCCTTTCCCACTTCGAGGCAATACTGGAGCTACCACGTGCACAAGCAGAGTAAAATCAGTGCTTCAGTGTAAACTGAATACGGGAAATAATGGCATGGATGAGTGATGTGAAAAAGAAAAAACTAAGAAAGCTAAACGTGAACGGGTATCGTGAAATAGTTTCTACATCCTGATTGTATATTCTAATGCATTTCATTTTGCTCCTTGCCAATCAAGTGCTGCTTTTAAACGTGACTTAGTCAAGCAAAAAAAAAGCCTTTTTTATTCTTTTTTTCCTTTCTTTTTCTTTTCTTTTTTCTTTTTTTTTTTTTTTTTTTTTTTTTTAATAAAAGAAGGGGAATGTGTTTCTCCTGCAGGGGTGCAGAGAAGTAATACAGCCTGGCAATGTCATGCTTAGAAAGTTCTTGCCTAGGTCCTCGGTCTGTGCTGGTGGCCTATTTACAGGGAATACAACCTGTATTCAACCTTTCTGCTAAGGGGTGATCTGTGGCAGTTCTATGACAAAAGCAGTTGAAAGAAGCTTGGGGGAGGGGAATGTGGAAGAAGGAGTAAGTCTGGCATGGTGGTGAAGTGGCAGAAAAGGAGAGAAAGGAAACTGAAATATCATCCGTCCTTTTTTTTTCTTTTTTCCATAGTAGCAAAAGGCAAGCACTGAAGCAGCCAGTATAAGACCTTCTCTTCTACGTTGACCCTCAAAGAAGTCTGCAAGGGTGAAGTCTAGAGATGCAGGAGTTTTTAATGCAGATGAGCATTGACCTTTACAGATTATGTGATACTCAGACATGAATGCCGTCTCATTTCGTGGCTCACCACTCCCACTTCTGCAAAGTTTCAATGACAACCCAAAACTAAGTGTAAATATTTGCAGTTCCTGGTCTCTTTCCTGGAACTCCTGGGATTGATGCATCCAATTGCTCTCCGTCTAGTATTTTCTGTCCCTTTGCTAAAATTGTCCTATTTCCATCACAAACATTTTTCTTCAGCAAAAGTGTGTTTACTAATTGTAACACGCTTAGATGCTGGCTAAAAGGACACCAGTTTCTGGTGCTACCTGAACACAGCACCAGGATGATTCTGATGAGAAAGTGCAGGAGACCGTGAAAAACATTAGAAGTCAGAGTGGTCTTGTGTAAAGCTCAGAGAATAATGTTCTGCTGTTAAAAAATCTCATTTAGGAGCTGGACTCCCTCATGTGCAGAGCTGGTGGCTGACTAAAGTTCGCAAAAAGCAGAGAAATTCTCCAGTAATCCTAATCCAGCTTCATGACACAAAGAGAAGACCAGACTTGCTCTCCTTAAATGGGGCTCCGAAAGCCTCCAGCGGAGCTCCCGTCTAAGGAAGCAGCTGGCTGTCCGGAGGGGCTCAGCTTAGGACGCGAAATCCTCCCTCTTTCCTTAGCTTGTGGTCTTTGAAGCCCTCCTCCTCTCTGACTCCCTTCTCCAGTATTTAATACACCTTAAATCCCTTCTGTAAGCGTAACGTAGAAGTTCTGAATTCTTCTTGCCCTCCTGCCTCTTTCATGCTCACCGCCAGCGCTGTTTCCGTGGCCGAGGTATTCTCCTCTTCCGTCAGTAATCCCTCTCCTTCCAGCTGTTACAGTCCTGAGCAGAAGAGCAGGAAGCCCCACTGCTGAGCAGCCCCAGAGCCACGTCCTCGGGCTTGTGGTCACTAGCGAGCTTTCAGCCCATCGCCGACAGAAGCTGACGTGCTGTTGAGGCGGTGCTGGGATGGCAGGGTGGGATCAGAGGTGTTATAAGGCTAGGGACAGACCGAGCAGCATTCAGAGCGCTGCCCACTTGCTTCTGATCCAGGCCAGGATGAAGCTCAGGCTTCTGAAAGAAAGAACGTGGCGAAAATGATCAGAGACTAGTCATCGGTACTGGTGTGGCAAAAGCAAGCAGAAATCACATGAGAGAAAAGAGAGGAAGAATCTAACAGGTCACAAACTGGAGCTACCTGTATATTACCAAAGCTAGCCTTGCCCTGCCTGGCCTGGGTATGGACAGGCAGCCATCAGTGGCCACAGGGTGCTCGAGCTGGACATCACAACCTGACCAAGAAGGGAGGCACATGGAGCCCATAGACCAGAGCTAGTGAGTTTAAATCCAGTTTTAGTATATCCATGCTATTGTGTTTGTTGCATGGCTCTCACTGTTAATTAAAAGCACTTTGGCATGAATCTAGTCAAATGCACTACGCTGAATGCAGAAGGGCTTGTGGGTGCAAAATACACCTCTGATTTTGAAGCCTGTTTCTAGCGTGGTATACACCTTGAAAACATGATTTTTCATCAGGGTGTAGAAGATCTACTTTTCTCACACCTGCAGAAGGTTCCCGAGTAACGGGGAATGATCAATAGTTAAAAGAAGCACTTAATTTTAACTCTAAATACACTGAGCCTATTAAGTTTTGATACATTGCTTAATTACTAAAGGCAAAGCGTAGTGTATGATTTCATTACCTCTGTAGCTGAGAAATGTTCTTACTTAAATACATATTTTGTAGTTTACTTCTGTAGTTTTGCAAGAATAAAACCCTTAAGGAAATAAAAAATTCTCAAGATTTTTTTAAAAATTACTTTCAAGAGGAGCCTTATTAGCCAGGCTGAGGTTTGGGATCTGTGTATACCGATACTGCTGTTCAGTAGCAAATAATCAAATTATTAATCTTTTGTGTATGGTTAACAACATTGATGAATTTGCATCTTTGTCTTTGTAGGCAGATTAAGGCTGACACAGAAATTTGCAGTTCCTGCAAGTTTTAGCTGTGAGATGTCAATAGACTCACAAGTTCTGGATTTAGGCTATTAAAAATAGGCACTCTTAAAAAAAACTTAGTCCCCTTCAGTTAACTAAAATAGTTTTCATGACTACTGTGGCAATTTAGCTGAAGAAAGAGGTAAGTATCTGCTGTTATTCAGTACCCCTGTTCTCTAGGGCTCCTAAGCCCGATACTATCAGTGGAGAAATATAATTGCAATGCCTCGTCCTAGAAATAAGGTTGTTTATTTCTTGTATGGGATAGAAAGAAGAGTTTTGCAGCTGCCAGATACAGATATATATATATATATAAACTGCAGCTGAGCCCTGATACAATGTCAGGATGAAACACTGCACGTACCATCCCTTCCTGCGCTTTCCTTTGGAAAGCATCTCTGGTGCGTTGCCTGGAAGACGACCAGTGGCCCTTAACACATCCCCTGGTTGCCCACCTCCGGAATGGGCAGCTTCTGAAGGAAACTATCCGGGCAGGAATCCGAGCGCTGTATGTAGCCTGACCTCTTGTGATATGAGCGTGCAGGGAGAACAAGGGCAGGATATCGATTTGAGCATATCAAGTCCCATTTATTCTTAATCCGCCACTGATTACTTGGTCTTACTATAATTTATAACGTATACTCCTATCAGGCACTGATCTCAGACCTGTGCTTTGACTGGACAAAACACAAACAGGAGACTCAAAATGTTGTCACTAACGCTAAGTGGATTTTGTGGCTGTGGTAATATGAATGGAAAATCAGTGCATTGTATTTTACCCAGATTTCCCGCAGCAAACGGAATCCCATTACACTCACTTCAGTGAACATCCTTTTTTAGATTCTTGAACAGGCAGGTCTTTTATTTCAGGTTTTCTCCCCCTAAGCAATGTGATACAACTCATCTGTGTTAAGGAAAATTTTCTTCGCTTAGCCCAAGCCTTTGCATTTATTATCTGCTCCTTTAACCACCTTGTATCTGTCTCTCTGCAGTTAAATCTGTGTCTCTTTATAAATGATTCTTTAAGAAAAACAAGTCTAAGCCTATTTCTGCAGGGTCTTTATCTGCAGTGACTGATGACCTGATGACTTACTGTATCCAATACCTACATTTGGCATTATTTTGCAGCTGAACTTCTAAAAACGGGAAGGCCTCACCATAGAAACAACACGGCTGCATTTTTTTCTTACAGATTCTGCCACTGGAGGCCTTTGCCAGCCCTCAGCCCCCTGTTTTTCCTTCGCCGCCGTCCCTTTGTAGCTGAAACTTGCATCAAGCTGAATACCGAAAAGGTGCAACGCTTGAAAGGACTTGGGGAGATGCCTGAAACTACAGAAATAGAACAGAAATATATGTGAGAACCGCCCACTCCTGCAGATGCAGAGCGCAATCCCGCTGCTCTGCAATAGCCAGGGAATGGATGTACCCACCTCTTAGCAGAAGGTGTCAGCATCGCCCCTGGCCTTCCCGGCGCAGCCAGGCCGAAGGAAGGAAAGCCCATGGGTCATTCACGAAGTTTACTTTTGCCCTGCCCAAAAGGCCTTTCAACACCTGCACCAGGGCTGCAATGCTTCTGAAAATGCTTCTGGATACCAGGTGCTCTCCGGCAGATGTAGAACATCGCCGTTTCCGAAGGGCAGAACGAGGTGGGGGTGTCGGCGGTGGGGGGTGGGAAGGCTGGATTTAACGGGGCTGAACGTCCTTTTTATACCACTGACTTTTGAGCTGCCAGAGCATAAAAATATTTTAAGTCAAGTTCAACTGTCTTCCATTTGTCAAATACTAACTGTGCGCATAAGCGATTTTTTAATTTCTTGGTGCTAAGAAGCAGTTATGGCTGCCCAAAACCAAAGTGTGAAAGTGTGCCAAAATGCATCTGAACCCCAAATTTCCGCTCTTTATGTTCTCGTCTAAGTCCTTCTGACGCTCTTACTTCCAGCTCAGGGAAAGGGAAGGAAAGAGATGAAAAAAAGTTGTTCCAAAACCTACAAAGTATACAAAATTCAGGGCAGCCGGCTCCGGCCGCCTCCCCAGCCGCGTGGTGCAAAGGGGCCTCGGGGAGGTGAGGATCTGTCTCCCTGTCGGGTGAGGTGCAAAGGGCTGGGAACTCCGGAACACTTCACTGAAGCCCCCCAGCAGTAAAGCAGGTCTGCTATCAGTGGGTTTCATACCTTTGTTCTTGTCGGGAACATTACATTCGTGTCCATTATACTTTGTCAAGCCTACCGCCCCCCGCCCGCCATTTAAATAATTTTTAAAAAATTATATTAACAAGGCAAAAGGCATAAAGGCTTTGGATGGACTTGATGTTCACATCAGCCTTAAACTAGCAAAGATTGCTATGTTTGACTGGGATTTTTAATGATTAGATAAGATATTAAAAGAAATCCTTGTATTCACTTATGCTGAATAATACTTTTGCACTGAATTAATTGTTTGAGGAAACAAACGAAGCAGAAGGAGCTTGTTATATAGACATTTTGACTTTGGATATCTTCTTCTCTTCCAAGTCTTGATCAGATTATTTCTAAAACCTAAGAGAATTTTCAGCGAATTGCATGTTAAACATTAAGATTTTCTCACCATGGCTTGCATGTTTCCAATTAAAAGCCTTATTCTATTGCCACTGGAGTAACTGGCAAACTTCCCATGTTTGATGTTGACTGTAAAGTGAATCCCAAATGTTTCTACTATGCTAGATTAATGAAGGCATTTTGACATTTTTGACCTCCTCAGGTAAATTACCACCTAAGAAAACTGTCTTGAACCCACCAAATAAAAAAACCAAAATGGTTTTAGGCAAGTGGTAGTAGATTCTGGTTTTATTCTCTGTCTCTTGAAGCAACTAGCATCTGGTGCTTCATAGACTTCATTAATTATATTTAGCCAACAGCATTATGCAGCACATGGACTGAGGCACAGAACTTTTTCCTTCATTCTTTCAATGATCAGTTTATGCCCTGAAGCAAAAGATATATTTAAGTTTAGTTCACGCAACCAAAAATCATGTTTATCCATAAAACCATTTAGCACACCTAAAACTAGAGGTTAGAAAATTGGACTCTGGCCTCTTGTAACACTGAATCTCAGAAGCTGACTCCGCACAAACACTCGGGTCTTTCCTTCGTTTTATTCCAGTCCTGCGAGGGGAACTCTGCTCTCTCTATTCACTGATAAGAGCTGGTGCTTAAGTAACCGGGGTGTTAAAAGGGATGACCATCCCCACCCACGTGGCAGGCAGTTCCCTAAGAAAAGGAAACAGCATTTGAACTAGTTTTTCTCTGCATACTATTCTGCTCACCTGGAGGAACTTTGATGAAAGGGTTCTTTGCAGGAGGTCGGTTTCAGAGGTACCAGGAGAATAAGAGGAGACCGATTATTTTCGTATCAGCCCTACATAATCTTGGACCTCAAACACCAAGTTGTTCCTAAGCTTCCCGTACGCTGTCACAGGGCACGTTGACCATACGCCTTGTTAGTGACTGCACCTCTTGTAGCCAGGATACGCTCCAAGCAAAGCAGCTGATGTTTTTTCAGCATTAGTGATAAAAGTGAATTTTGCTGTCTTTTTCGTGGGACCGGCTCGACACTGATGTCATTAGGGCCCTTGGAGGGAAGTCTGTGCGAGAGAGAGAGGAGTAATGGCTTCTATTTCAGGAAAGAGATAAAAGGTTCAGTGTCTCTGGTCCGAGGTCTACTTTCGATACGGTACAGCTGTGTAACTGTAACCCACTTGCTCTGTAACATCCTCTCCCTCCCCGTGATGCAGCTCAGGTCTAGTATGTCCCAGCTGCATAACCTTGGCTGAGGCTGCTGAAGAAACCGTAAAGTTGTGCAAAAGATCTGTGAAACAGTCTGTAGAGCAGAGCCACATGAGATAAGAAAGGTAAAATTGAAGAGGCAGGATTGTTGAGACGGGGTAGGTCGCAGCTCAAGGATTCAAGAGGAAAAACATCAACATGAAGAGCAGAAAGTATTACAAGGGGTTGGAATATGGCAAGTCAGCCACACTGGGGATCGACTCCAGGGAGCAGCAAGCGCCAACCTTTCCCCTCCTGGGAGGGTTCTGCCTGCCCTCCGGAGACCTCGTGATGAGTATACTAATGCTAAGACTAAAAAGCTCATACATAATAAGCCTACAAATAATTGCTTTAGACTTTTAAGTAGTATACGCCGTGCTTACAAAGTCTGTTGGTGCATTGCTCAAGGTGCCCAAACAAAGGGCTCCAAGGAGGGAGGGTTATAAGAGAGACCTTTCAGTTGCAGACACCTTCATGCCACGTACCCCATCTTTTCTCCTGGCATCATCAGCAGTCAGCTCAGCTTTCCAGGGGGCTGCTGTAGGCAAAACAGGCCACAGGACCACAGCCCTTGACAGAACCCGGCTCTGACTATACCTTGCATGAGCCTTGCCTTCAGGCTGGCTCGTCTGCGTGCTGCGGGCGGTGAGGAGGCTGGCTATCACAGGCTAGCAGGGTTCCTTTGCACCTGCCACCAGGGCCGTCCACTAGACAGTACCAGCATGACTGCGTTACAGCATACGTTGCTCAAGCGCAAATTAATACATACACCCTGCTCCAGGCCCAGGACTTTGTTTTGATTGAGTAGACTAGATTAAATTCGTAACACTTGGTGTTAACAAAGTGCAAGGATCCCTGGGCAAGCAAACGGGAGTAATAAAGGCAGGTACTGTTCACGCAGCTTGCTGAGGTACAGCTGACCTCAGGACAGATGAGCTGCAAGCCGAAGGAAACCACAGCTCCTCTCATCTCGACCTAGGTACTAAACCTCCTGTCCTCTTCTCGCTGTGTTACGTTGCCTTCCCGTCTCAAATATCTCAGGTACATATGTAGCACAAGTATTCTTGGGCAACAGCCTTAAAAGACTTCTGTTATCTATTTGAATAGGGTTGTCATCTTATTGTGATCCTAATCATCACATGTAACTCTTAACAGTCTATTTCTTACTTAACAGCTGTGTGAAGGGCTTCTTCCCACACTGCCTGCATGTTAACCGGCTGGAGTCCCACCATACCGGGGATGCTATTCTTACATAATTACCGCCCTCAGCAGATGGTAGTTCAGGGGGTGGTGTTAGTTCATTAGTTATGACTTATAACAGATATTCACAAATTATTGAAACCCAAGGTATGTGCTTCTCTTATGCTAAATGACTAATAAATTGTACTTTCCATTTTGGCGGACTCTTTGCTATTTTCCCGTCAAAATGGTGAAATAGAGCTATATAAAAGGGAGAATTGCTTACTACTGCTCAAGGAGCACATAAATTGATTGACAGTAGACTAATTTTCACACATTCTTCTTATTTTAGCTCTACTGGACTACAACAGCAGAGGACAAGTAGGACAGTACCCTTGCCTAGAAATTCAGGTGCCTGCTTTGTTTGGAATTGACTATGTCTCTCCAAATTTAATCAATTTAACTCAGAACAGATACCCATAGAAAGGAAGAATACAGCAACACATCTGCGCAAGAAAAAATTTCCTCCCCACTCACAGCCTTGAGCTTTATATTAAAAAATACCCCAACAAAAATATTGCAAGTGCAAAACCAAAACACCACCATCAAAACCCACACTAGGGAAAGCAGTGAAAACTAAAGATTTGAAGAAAGCTAGAATGCTGCTGATTTTTTTTTTTTTTTAAGATAACCTGAATACTGTTGATTACTGCAATGGAAAAATACTTGAGAGGAAAAAAAATCAAGACCTGACTTCCTCCCTTGAGTTCCCACGCTCTCACTGCTGAGCAGATCTATAATTGCACTTTATTGAACGTGTGGTCAGGCTAATCAGGAATAAAAGAGTCCTGAGTGAGACTTTGCCCTTTGCAAACTAGTCTACAAATTGTTTCAGTGCAGCTTTCTAATATATTGGGGAAGGGGAAAGGCAAAGGAGAACTGTTTGAAGATAAATTGGTTTTAATATGCATTAACTACCAGCACAAATACTTAAGGGAGGAAATGTTCTCTTTTCTGAAACAGTATTTCTACTTAATCAGCAATGAGAAGCCAAAAGAAAAGGTAAGAGAGAAGACGGGGAAGAAAGGAAAATGGAAAAGAAAGAGAACTTCTGTTCTGACATTGTCCCTGCTGCTGTGAGCTTCCCAGTGTGCCAAGGTGGCTAACTAATGCTGTCAGTCATGGTGACAGGGAAGGATTCAGGGAGGCCCATTGCAGTCAAGTGTTCTGGGTGTCATGCAAACCAAAGAGAGATGATAGCAGAATTTGAGAGGGTACATACTAAAAAGGAGTGTAGTTATACAAAAAAGAACAAGCAAAAATGACACAAAATAGAGAGCAAGAGAAGAGAGGATGCTGGGAAGGAAGCAAAAACCAGACAGTTCTACAAGATAAGTTTTCACAAGCCCTGTCGCTGAAGTTCTTCCCTCAGGAGTTTCAAAAGCTGAAATTTTAAGCTGTAAAAGCAGAAACATTTTAGCCATCTATAATTAATTTTTAAAAAAAAGTTAAAATGGAATGGAAAGATTAGTTAAGATTTTTTTAATGACATTTCTGTCTTTCTGAATCAGAACTAGTTTCAGTTGGTTTCTTTTTCTCTCCTTGATTCAAGTGTTTAGAAATTCTAAATATGAGTGAGATCTTCAATTAAGCGCAATAACAGTTATATTTGGAAGACAAAGTAAAAGCAAAACCACTGCTTCCCTCTACCCGAGAGTTTAATGACCTCCTGTGTTCTCTCCTGCGGAAAGGTACGGTACCCTGCTCATGACTCCTGGTTGCAAAGGGAGGAGATTGGCAGCTGTGAAGCCTACATACCATTTTTTCAGTTCACTAATTTTGTCAAATGCAGTGCTGTGGAAATCCAGAGTGGTGCTAGGAACGGAGTCGCAGATGCAGAGGAACATCTCTGAATGTATGGTCTGTACAGTGGCCGTGGCCTCCACAGTGATTGCAGTCACAGTCCCGGAGCTCTTGTTCTGGAAAACAATTCTTACTGCCGGACGGAGTGAGGATTAGGGAATTTCAGTAGGCTGTTTAGACAGCTGTAGGTCTCAGAGTTTTCAATTTATGGGTATATTCTACCCTGCAGTTGCATAACCTATGTAATTACATTTATTACACATCGATATATAATCTTTTTAATTTCCTTTGTAGCCACACAGCAAAGCATTTTTTTCTACTTCATTATCTTTTCAATGAACATCCCCTCTCTCCACGGGTTCGTGGACAAACATCCTTGTCAGAGATAGGTTCATTAGAATTTTAATTATTTTCTAATTGTATGATATTTCCTCTCATTTTTTTCCCTAAATGATGAGTTTCACATTTCCTCTTGACCTGATCTTAAATCCGCTATAATTATTTATTTAATGGTACAGTGTATTAAAGTATCTACCAAGGTACATTATAAGAGAATGTGTGTGTGTGCGTGACATACTCAAAGGGGAAATCTTGGTTGTAAGAGTACATTACAGATAACTATTTCAAATACTATTGAAAAAGTCCATTTTTGTTCTGGGCAACATTTTACAATCATAAAATAGGCTCCGTGTCTTCACATGTACGCTCCCTTGCACTCAGCATGTCTGCAGGGGAGGATAATCACTTTGCATACACAATCACAACAGTTGCATCTGCCAGAGCGTGTAAATGCACACATTTGAAGAATAAACTTTGACCCCTAGAGTTAGTAAAATATACCATATGAATTCAAGCTTATGATGCAGTCAGATACAGTGCCTTTCACAAATAAGGGCTGGCATTTGGACATGTTCTTTTTCAATTACCACATCACTGGAAGGTTTTTTTGCCTGTGAAAGACTGTGAACATTTAAAGTATATCTCATTTAATCTTACGAATCAACAGTCCTATACTTTCCTTGCTGTTTCTTGTGTTTTCTATTGTTTTGGCCCTGTGAATGCAAAAATACATGCTTCTCTTCCACGAATCATGCTTAGACTCTGTGGCCGGTGTGATTTTAAACTGAAACTACACAACTTGAAATTTGTTGTCTGAGCAGGTACCTGATTCCTGATGCTGTTTAAGAAGCATACTGCTATTGGAATTCAGTAATTTGCTTGAGACCAGAGTTTCCTTGTCAGATGAACACTTCTTTCCTGGGATAAAACTGGAAAAGTTGTCTGATTTTGCAGACTCTTTAAAGGTTCGAATTAATCGTTTTGAAAGTCAGCACTGTGTCAATCCCAGATGAACATTGCTCCTGCAGAAAAAAAAATCCCCATGAATTGTGCTGCTCTGGAAAGCTGTCAACTCCCATTCAACATCAACCAGGACTTGGGTGACCTTTGATTAGCCTGGTGTTACCCTCCAGCTAAATGAGTTAGTAGCTATTAAAGCTGAAACACACATCCTACCTTGCATTATAAAAGAGTGTTTAGTATTTATTCAGCTATGGACAGCTTCTAAAACTAGCGTACAAAGACATTAAACCTATAATGATCTTCCCATTTATGAAAAGATCCTTCTTTCATCTTATTACTTCTGGCAGTGGTAAAACCAAAGCATTTATTTAATTATAACATTTAAAATAAAAATTCCATTGACTCTATAGCATCTCGTAAATTGCCTTTCATTCAGCAATTCAGGCAATGCTTAAACACTAACAATAGGGAGTTTAGAAGTGTACGGGAGTGCACACTGATGGCAGAAATTTCCTTTTGGGTGTATACTGTTTTCTCAGTTTTCAGTATGCGTTCCTGCCTCATGTCCTCCATAACTACTTCTTCTTTTCAACCTGCAAAGGCCCTGCAGTGAGAAGCAATGTGCAAAGCACTAAAGCAAGGGTAAAAAAGAAATGCATAGACCAAGTAATGAAGGAAGGTTAATGTTCTGGTGTTCCTTTCTTAGGATAAATCACCGAAACTGCCTTCCTCCTAAGAAGAATAATAGGTAGCAGCAAATGTATATGAAACCAGAGGTAGTGCTGGAGTTAAACGACGGGCATTAGAGCATCTGCCCAAGGTCACGTGAAGGGTCTGTGTAGTTCAGCATCTTGTCTCTGATGGTGGCCAGCAACAGATGCCCAGGGAGCAGCATGAAGCAGCACAAGCATACAGGGAGGGAATTTGCCCTGAACAGTGGAAAGGGTCCAGCTTTCAGCAATCTGTGGCTCCGGGAAATCCTCAGACCGGCACCTCTTCTCATCACTGGTTAGCACATCCTTTTCCTTTGCCACTGGCCACATCGCTTTTCTTCCTCGAGTCAGGGTGACATGAACTCCAGTCCTCTTCCCTTCTTTTCCCAAACTTCTGGATCCCCTGCTGCTTAGAACAGAGCTGGCAGGTCGCGCCTACCCACTGTGTGCTGGGAATCCACTCTGTACTACAGTCCCTTAGCAGTTCCTCCACGGAAATTGGGTACCTGAAAGCTGACCACTTACCACAGCAGTCACTGTGTAAAATAGTGTAGATTCACAATGTTGGTACTTAGGTACTGACTAGACCTGGAGGCAACTGAAGCCAATAAACCATGCTTCCCTAATGTTCCCTAAATACTTTGCTAGGAAAGGTCAAAATCTTGAGCAGCTACATACCCTGCTTGCACTGACATCTGCTAAGATCTGAAAATGGGGTTGAAGTCCTGTTTATTTCTACCTCTGGAAGTTGCTCCATTCAGGAGGCCCTGAATACACTTTTCAGGTCTGACATCATGCGGTACCTGGCCTAAACCCATGAGTCCAGCTTTAAGGCCACTGGCTGTGAATGTAGTAATTTCAGGCTCAGCTCTGAAAATGTTCCGACCTGCATCACCTGCCTCCCAAATAAATGCTCTGGACATAACTTCTCTGACTCCTTCCAGCTAAAGCTATTCTGTTTTGTAGGGGTTCATAAAATACTTATTGTGCCAGACAGAAATCATGACCATGCTGCTTTATGGTTAGGAAGCCCACTGGAGAGAAAGGAAGCATAGCTGACGGGCCCCTGCTGTCACAACTACAGGTATGACTAGTGAAAATAAAGAATCTCCACTCAGTCCTTTGCTGTCACTCTGTATTTTTACTAAGTGGTTTGACTGCTCTGCTCAGCATTTTTCTTAGTGTTTTCCTGACAGCAGTTAATTTTCAGTCGGTAGCTTCATCTGGGCATGTACCTGTCACTATCCAGGACACTGGTTTTTGGTATGTTATACAATCCCTTTTGATTCAGCTGAAGCTGGGGTGTAGCTAATGATGTCTACATTCTCCATATTGGTCTTTCCCTCAAATACCAGAAGGACTTAATACTTCCCACCTTATTAATGCTTGGATCATCTTCGGTTCTTTCAGATATGTATTAGCTTTAAGGTTAGAGGTAAAAAATTTCGGCTTGCTTCTGCTGCTGTAAATTTCCTGTGTCTGTGTAGGTGTTAGACTGAGTTTGCACTGTCTCTGATGTTCTTTTCTTCATAATACTAGAAAAATACTCTGATGTGTCTTCTGAGATGGAGAATTGAAAGGTCTTTTTTTTAGAATCCTTTATATTAACTAATCCATGACTTGCCCTTTGCCAGGTTGTCTGCAGTTTTCAAAGTAGTTGATCAGTGATGCATTTCTGTAATCAAAGTTTGAAGAGAAGGGATGTGCAGTACCAGTGTTTCTTGTGTTACTCTGTTTCTACAAGGCAATACTAACCAGCTCTGCCTCGTATGAGATTCCACACTGAACTGCTTTGTTTTCTAGTTCCTCAGTCCTACAGAGGGTTTCGTGGAGCTCTGTTCCTTAACGTAATACACAAGAAATTTCTGAAGCTAGCAGGGTATAACTCTGCGTGGATCTCGTTTTAGAGCTGGTAATAACAATCCGAAAGGGAAAAGAGACAGTGATTATCATTAGCCAAGAGAACTCTCTAACATGAATGAAAAAAAGGGAGAATACTTCCAAAGGTCCTTCTTTGTGACACCTGGATTGCGTAGGGCACTTTAGACCTGAATCTAGTCTGTTGTTCTTGAAGTTTTGCATTGTTGTCTTCTGCCTTCCAGAGTCCTGTTTCAAATGACCTTCACTTCTCCAGAGCATGGTGTTACTGTTGGGTTCTCTGATAGTCTTGTATTAATGAACAGGAGAAGTCTTGTATTCTCCACACTGTACTAGACAGCTCTGTTGATTTCATTACGACAGTGATGTCAGGTGCTTTTTAGCACCTCTGTTGTGAGTTTGTTGCCTCCTGTTTGCTTTTTTCAACTCCTGATTTCTACCTGTACTTCAAACACCAAAGTTTATCCAATACAAATGCCAAACTGTTTGAGTTTACATGTCAGCACGTGATGTTGAAGTGGGACCTTGTGAAGACTTAAGTGAACTGTTCCGTTTCATAGTTTGTGGTGTTTCTGCTGTCAGCTTTCCATTTTTTGTTCTGAAATTTCCCTACGGAGTTTTAGCCATTCTGGGAAATGATATGTAGACATCTACGATATAGATACCTTCATCTGAGCTAGTCACTTTAGACTCTTCTTTTAGTTAACAAAGAGAAACAGGAACTTTTAAGTCATCACTAAGCTGTTTTGCTTTAGAGGACTTGTAGAAGATGGGGTGAGCTGCACTTCAGAAGTGCTTGTTTCTCTGTATTGCCTCGAGAGAAAACTAAGGGAGATTACGTTAAATTAATCACAGTGTTTATTACTTTTCCCTACCATAATAGCAGCAACTCCTGCCAAACTTTGAAGAAACCGATGATGATCTTTTCTTGCAGGGCTTTTCTGCTATTTCATGTTCCTTTCCTTCTCCTACTTCCGTTATTTTACTGGAATTAGCGTTCAAGAAAATGTCCTCCCTAGGGTCTTCTATATTTCCTTGAGGCATGGTATGTCTTCTGCAGTTCCGCAGTTTTTGCTCCCTTTCTGCTGAAATCCAGTTGTGATTGCTGTAACTTCAAACACATTGCCTCCAAGTGCTGCTATATTTTTCTTCGGTTCCAATCTCTAGTTCATATTTCTATGCCTTTCTCACTGCCTAATCTGTCCCTCAGTTCCAAATAGAATTTCCCAGAGTACAGTTCTGGTTTTAGATTTGCACTGTTCATTTTCTTTTCTAGGTTCTCCTTACTCCCCAAATTTATATGAATTTTGGCATGGAAGGGCTGTGACGGCTGCTGTTTCTTGTTTCCCTATGTGACCTTAAGTCTTAGACAGAGGATCGGAATTTCATGTTCATGCAAATGTGGTGTACCCCATTTTTTTACTGGGACATCTGAAGAGTTGTGTGTTTTCCTGTGTTGGAATGAGAACATCAAGAAAAAAAGCATGATTTGGCCAACAGTATCCAAGTCCCAATACTCTTCCCATGTTGTTGTATGTTCCTTTGACGTGGCACTGGTGTGTCACACACCTCTGTGACACCTGTCACAAAGAGTAAGTGGTTGGTATTCAATCAATTGCTTTCTGAAAGCAAATTCTTTTTGTCCTGCTTTCCTCACTGGGGCAATGACTGACTGACAAACTGTTTTGAGACCAGGGATATGGTGCCTTGATTCCTACCTGAATACTCTTGTTCTCTGTAAAGTATGATCTCAGGAGCACCACCTCTCCTAAGTGCTTATCTATACTGCCGCCCGAGGAGCTGAGAGTCCTCTTTTTTTGTAAGCACTTTTTATCTGCACAACTCCCTCTGATGTCAAGGGTTTCAGATTTACAGTTTTCTCTCTTTTGTCATGATCTATGACCTCTTTGGCAGGGCTGAGTTGCTCTTTCAAAGACATCAAGTTCAGAGTTGGCAGCTATGAAGTAGATGAATAGGACAGGGTTGGGAGGAGTGTGAGGGTCCACATCCACAGGAGGAAGGGGATGGGGCAGAGATTTCTTGTGCCAGGACAGGTAAGGAGGCAATGGAGGAGCTGCCTGCCAGGATGAACATGGGAGGAGAGGGAATTCCAACTAGGAAAAAAGGACACAGTGGTGGGAAACAGATCACTTCGGCAGAGTAGTAACACTTGTGATACTAGAAACTCGTTTAATCACAGTCCGACTGTGGTTTGATCACAGCCCTGATCTTTTTTTTTTAAATGTTGTTTCCACAAGTCAGTAACTAACTTGGTTTTTTTTTATCTTGGTGCTGAAATTTAACTCCGGATCATTGGCTCCCAGAGACCAGCTTTCACCAGCAGCTTTTGTGCAGTATGAAGACTCATAAAATTCTCTATTAGTCATGTTCGTTGGACAATCAACCTCAGCCAGTTCTGGAACGAGCTATATCATGCCTGTACTTTACAGCAGAGGTCTCAGGCATGTGAGAAACAAAAGTTCAAGCTACTCCAAACAGATGAGAAATCAAACTTGCATAGGCAAAGCCTTGTATGAAAGAGAGAATTACTGAGTTATCAGGCTCAGTCCCTCTTCCCCTATTCTGACAGTATTTTGAGAGAAAGAGTGTGAACAGGTGACTAACTTTAGGAAAGGGTTCAAAATTTAAGCCTAAGCAGTGATAAAAATAGGCCAGAATTACACAACTTAGTCTTTGATTCTGAAGTCCAAGTTCTGCCAGCAATATTGCAAGAATCTTCTCCTAGGTGCTGCATGGACTTAGGCTGCTGGGTCATGCATGGGCATTATACTGATACGAGCAAGAACGCAATGGTCCCAGGAGAGGCACAGGTGGCTCAACTGGGATTTCCCAGATCCCTTTTAGCAAGGCACATCCCTTCTTCACCTGCTGAGAAAGGAGGAGGGGCCATACTCATGTAAGAATCTGTCTTGTAATTGTCTGTTGTATCCCTTTTGGCACAGTCTTTGTACCCGTGTGATTAGACCCTCTTTAAAGGAGGTGGTCCTTTCAAAGAGCAAGTGAGAATTTACTCTTTTAGAGAAAAACTCTCAGGAATTTCAGATATTATGAAATAGCCGAAAAAAAAAAAAGAAAAAGACACTGCATCTGCTAAGTGTATAACACTGGATAATAATTCATGGAATTCAAGGTGAAAATATGAGGGTTTGGGAGGAAAAGAAAAGAAATCTGGGGAAGAATATGTATGTTTCAAGTGAAGGCAATGGCACTGGCATTTCTTCAAATCCCTGTGTCTGATAATGGCCACTCCTAAAAGCAATCTCTGTTCCCTGTGCTCACTTGCAGTTAGAAGTGTTGAGGCTTATGACAGTGCCAGCCTTTGTGAAAAATGTAAGGAAAAACAGGTGAAAAATGAGAACATTTGTCATGAAAATTTTCGCAAAAATGTGTCACTTCCATCAACTTCCTTTTTAATTTCAGATTGTATGGCCAACTCTGACATCAACAGCTAAGTCATTCTTTACGTAGAGCTGCTTCCCTTATGTTTTGTTTCTTTTTCCATTGAAATAAATCTTACATTGTATCATTTGAAAGGATAGGGTTTAACATTTTTTGACAACTTGAGTACTTAAGGCTCCTTCCTCTAACAGCTGAAAGTAATGGAGCCTTCCATCTTTTGGGCTGACAGACAAAAAATTCATTACTATATATTAGCACAATTAAGTATATAAGAAGTAAAATAACTGCCTCTTTGCAATAACACTCCTCCACTGATGAGTGGTACACATGAGCAACATAATTTTCAGAGACAGTCTTCCAAACAACTCCCTCTTGACTAGCTAAATTTTGGCATGTTACGAGCTGAAGATTCACAGAAGGTGTGGGCAACAAGACAGAGACACTTAGAACCCTAAAGTATGAAGAAGAGTTGCATCAGACTGAACTTCTGCAGGAAACCTGAAAAGATTAGAGCATGTAAGGCTCCTTCCCACCTAATGCTGAAAGAAAACTTCAGGAGCAGAAAACAGCTATTTTCTACCCTTACCTTAACCTTTCAAAGCATGGAGGGCATTCATCCAACATCTGTACTTTCTTTGTTATTCCTTCCTTTTCAATTATATTGAATTTCCATAATGCTTCGCAGTGACATTTCATTAGCCTCACCTTTCTTATAACCATCTCATTCTTCCAGAAAAGAAATCACAGATGAAGTGGAAAACTACCAGCAAGGCCTTATACCACCAGCCTGAGCATGGGAATGAGTTCAGTGGAAAAACACAGCATTTGGCTGTAGAAAGACAAAACAGGTGGCTATAGGTCAGTTCACGTTCTTGTCGTCCCAAATTACCTTAACAAGCAATTCCAGAGTGCTTAGTTTCTCAGCACGTTCCATCTATAATGTCACCAACTGGACTTTGGGCACCAAGTAGCTCAGCTTCGGGTTATTGCCATCAGCTAGAGTCGTCTGCCACCTGGCCAGATTTTAAGCAACTTAACAATTCGCTTTTAAACAGTAAGGCTACTGTGAAATGAAGTGCAAACTCTTTCTTTTTCCACAAAGTATCGCAGGCACTGTTGTCTTCTTCTGTAGATCCAAGCACATTATTGGTATAAAATGAAGAATAGTAATCACATGTGTTATGCAAGTACACTAAGAGACACATCCCTGAACATTACCATTCTTCAGAAGGAATCATAAGGCTATGAGTCTAGAGCACTAAAGAAAATCATTAATTTATTTAGATGCTGCAACTGAATGTCAGAAATAATAACACCTAAAGCCATCCTCCTACTGCTCTCCCTCATCACCTTCCCACCTCCCCTTCCCTACTGTGAACTGGGACCAATCTGGAAGGTAAAATGATAACACAGATGATAAGTATTCCTCTGCTCATCATGAAAATGCATGCAAGGTAACCTCTGGCAGCAATGCTATCTCTTTTCAACTTGTTTTACTCTAAGTGCAATCATTAAAGGCCACTTCCATCCATTAAAGTTTAGAACAAAGAATAGTCTTCGTAACTGTTAACCTCAACTCCTCTCCGATTGTGCTCTTGTTTTCCTAAGCGAAGCACCTGATCAGTAAAGCAGCCCCTCAGTGCTGCGCAGTAAAAGCCATATCGTAGTATGTAATGTATTTTGGCTTGCTACTGCGGCATAGCTTAGTGCCTTTAAGAACAAATGGGAGCAGTCGACTGTAGATCATTAAACAGCTATCGAGTCATAGGGTGTCTAATTACCAATGTGCACTTAATGGAAACCAGTGACTTAAGCACCCTCCCACATAGTGGTTTGCCCCCTACCCTTTGTCAGTAGTTCAGGGAAAAGAGGGGATTTAGCCTTTCTTTGCCCACAGCCATCTGTGCTTTCTTGGGTTTTACGGAGGGCAAGCTGTTCCTGAGGTGACCTACAAATATATTTATCTCCTGACCTGATTCTACCAAAATATTCCACTTTTTCCTTTGGACTTGCGGAAAAGTGATCAATTTGGTCTTCCAGGTCTCCTTTGCATATTGGTTCCCTGCCTGTCTATCAGAGAAAGGTAAGGGAAAACACTGAAAACACACTGCAAACAGCTGGAGGGGAAAACTGCAGGCTCGGTGAGAGAGACTGGCAGTATTAATGTTCTTAATCTAACACAAAATTTCTCAGGGGTTGCTAATGACATGTTAACCTACCACTGATCAGCTAATTTTCTTTAGTTTCTCCCACCTTTCTTTCCCTGGCACATAATCCCTTGTTCCATGACTATTTTCATTTTTTCTTTTATCTGTGTTCCTTTGTCTGTCTTAGTTTCTCAGAGTATTTTGTTTGTTTGTTTGCTTTTAAGGTTATGAGGTCCTGGAGCACAAGGAAGAAGTTCCCTTGCGTGCAAAGGATTCAGTGCTGCTGGCAAAACTGAACAGTAACAGTGATGAGAGCCGGTGAGAACACTTTGAACTGATCATTGCATGTCAGGAAAACCTTTTTTCTCAAAACAAAGAATGCTCTATGCACTTGCTTTTAATGACTTTTCCCATAGACATAGTCTGGGATGAAGTCTCCAGTAAAAGACTGAGTCAGAAACCTTGTCTTTCCTGTCTCAAAGTGGACGTTTCAACACAGCTCCGTTTTGTAATTTTTTTTAAAAGAGTTTGCAAGTAACCTGCTTTGCAGAAATCAAAAAATCCCTTCAAAGTTTTCACAAAATTTACATTCTCCTGTCAGATCATCAATAATATTTACAGGTAAGCAAACGAGTGCCTTTGACTGATGTGTAATTCTGACCTGATTTAATCTTTTCTCGGGCTTTTCTACTATCGTCTAATATTCTGCTCATAATCTACTTTTCAGACCATGTATTTTTTAAGAACCTTGATAAGACCTCTTCGACTAGTTCTTTTAAATGATTCACATTTTCCCTCACATTGGCTTTGCTCTGGTCTGAAAGAGCTAAGAGGCCTTTTGATTTCTTGGTTGAAATCCTGGGTCCTTTGAACGTAATAGCATGCCTGTGCTCAGCTTCAGTACAGCCACAGCTTCACCTTTTATCTCTCTTTCTCCTCTTCTTAGGAAAGTGGTGATCATTCCTACTTATTTACCTGTGGCTATTTACTGCATGATGAAAGCTCTTTCCAGAGCCAAAGCAGAGGCCATTCTACACAATCACACGTACCAGAGATACTCGGTGTACTGTGACAACATGAAATCATCCTTCTCTCTGCAGTGTATAAGGCATGTATTGCCGAGGACCTGGACGTGCGGGGAAGATACGCATTACTTAAGACTACGCCACAATTCACTCCCAGGAGTTATGAAAGTCTGAACAAAGCCTTGGCTGTGTATTTACTCTAGTAGTCCAGTTTGTTTCCCTGGCTGTGAGAGAAGTGTAGCATTCAAGCTCAATTAGGAGGTTCCCTTAGTCACTGGAATCCATTGCATTTACATGCATAAAACATAGGCAGTCACATAACCCTCCATTCCCCCACAAAGTCCAGGTTTGACACAGGTTTTACCTGCTTAGTCCTGCCTTTTAGGAAAGTGAGCTTGTTGAAAGCCGTGGTGCGCAGTCCCTTACAGCTTGTAAGAGGGGACCCCTCCCTCTGCCTGTTCCTGTCCCTTCCCTGTGCTTCACTTTCCCTTCGCCTGCATCAGCACCACCACAGGGTCACCGTGCTAGGAAATGGGTTAGGAACATAATCCACGTTATGATGACAATTTAGGGAGGCAACAGATATCAGGACTGTTTTAACAATTCCACCATCCCAAATTTACAGTGCATCCCCATTAACAGTTGCACGAGTGTAGCTAAAGACACTAGGCTGTATTTTGGCGGGATCAGAGGGAGGAACTCCTGGGACAGCCTCATCACCAAGCAAAAGGGTCATGGGAGTCTCATAAGGTTTTTTAAAGAAAAATATCAAGTAATCTGAGACATGAAAAATTCATGAGCACTAGCAAAATTGTTCTTTTTGGTTTGGTTTCCATCAGCCATAAATATGGTGCTCTTTCTGGTTTCCTACCTTACAGCACTGCTGCAAGTTTTAATTCACAAAATGTTTGCCATGCACTTTGGGATGCTGAGATAGAAGGCAAAATCTGTACTGTTACAAAGAATGAGTGATTATAGAAATGTAAATTAAAGAAATTACGCACTCAAACTTCCATGAAGCTCTTTAATACAGCACTTAATAGAGTTTCATTCTTTATGCCTGCATGTGAGCTATGTAGCTTGTTATGACATCATTTATTTAATCTGCACATGCACTATTCTGCTCTTTACATAAAATGCACCTGTGCTTAAAATAAACCTGACCTCTCGTTGACTCACTGTTAAAACCAGAAAGTTTGAAAACACGTTGATATGTTCAGCTCTTTGGAAAAAAACAAACAAATAAGCAGGAAGAAAGAAAAAGTTGTGCGGCTTGCAGACTTTGATCAGTCTGCAAGAGCTGTTCGTTTGCCCTCGGCATTGCTCTGTAGCCCTGCATTGCCCTCTGGCCAGCAATCAGAGCAAACAGATTCTTCTGACTTCTGCTTCACTGCATCTGTTCCAAGTTCCGCCATGCACAGAAAATTAGTACTCTTGAAATAAAATAAAAAAAAATTAAAAAGTGGAACAGGTGTTCAGGTCAATAGTTTCATTTTAAATATTGATGCTGAAAATTTCCTCCTTCCTCCTGTCCAGATAATAAAAATTAACCAGTGCTTCACCAGATTGTTAGATTTTCTCTGAGTAATGTTCAGATCTTTAAATGAACACGCATTCCTGTGTCCAGTTTTTGAAAATATATTGGGTGGGGTTTTTTGAGACCTGAAATAATTTGTTTGCTTAAATACATATAAAAAGAAATAAATCATGTTATTTAAAGGTGAAGGCAAAGCTATTTTAATTAGCTATGACTCAATAGAAGCAAACCTGCACAGACTTGGATATTAAAAATAGACCTACCGTATGCTCATGTTATGCTTAATATTTTATAAGGATACAAACTTAGATTAAGATCAAGCCTGCCTTATTTAGAAGCCCAGTTTAAATCCTGTTTTAACAAAACTTGCATCCCTGGACAACCAGTGAGAGTTCGCCTTAACTTCCCATGTTGACCACCCGTGTTCCCTGCACAAAGCAGACTCCTCCGTAGGCCTGAGGTAGAAGTTCCTGCTTTGGGGACTTCCTTCTCTCCTTTAGCTATTTTGGGAGCAGTGCCTCTTTACAGAGACCAAGAGCATTTGAATCAGCAACCTGTCTTCTACCGAGAGCTTACAGGATGAATAGGAAATTGCTGGTCCAGTCTGCCCGGCCTCTTCTGAAGAGAGCCATTAAATGGAAAGAAAAGAGTGATGCTGCGCTGTCAGTACTGGCCTCATGGATTAAAGCACTTGGCCAGAATTGGGGATCCCTCCGTCCTCATTATCCCTACTGGAGAATCACTTTGGGCAACAATATCACTTTTGGTTGTAGACTTTGGTTGGATGGATTTAGGGCAAAGCATCTTTACACAATTTCACACTGGGCTGCGTGGGTGAACCAAGATCTGCGTCGAAAGAAAAGCCATTTTTGATCTTCACGGTGAATTCCTGATTTTAACAATGACAGCTGGTGTGTGCACTTTGTCAGCCTGAAGTTACACGGCAAAACCACTGTGACATTCGATATTACAGCTCAGATTCTGGCTACCGCAAGACACAGCCCTGATGTGCAGGGTAGGAAATTTGGCCTCATATCCTTCTCTGTGGGAAGACTGAATTTTGTCCTTCGGAAACTGTTGGCAAAACTCCTACAGCAAGGCCCCAAAAGACACAGAGCTGCACCCTCTATTGCTGAGCTGCTCTGCTACCCAGATTTATTATCTGAAACCAGGATCCAAACAAGGGGAAGGGACACCAGCAAGGCAGTGCAGGAGAACTAATAGAAAACAGGGAGAAAAAAGAAAAAAAGAAAAAAAAAGGAGCATTAAATCCTCGGTCTTAAAGGTAATTGTTTGCTTGTCTCCAGACTGGAGGGAAGTGTAGCACATCATGTAAAACTCACTTCTCTCAAACAAGCAGCTTTATCTTTCTGAGACCGGTTTTGCGACTAAATAACCAATTAGCAAGAATCAGGTTAAAATCCCTGTTTTCCTTAATTTGAGGAAGGACCTGAAACTGTTGCCTCCCTGTTTTGTTCAAGTGTCTTAGCCATTAGATTTAGGGATATTCATACTGCTAAGTAAAATAATATTTAAATGTAACAAAAGTTAAATATTTAAATAAAAGAGAGAGCTACTGAAATCAGAATAATCCAGGACACAGTTATATCTGGATTTCAGCCTTTGTTTCAAGCCAGCCACGGTAACAAGTAAATCCATATATTAAACTATTCAGGTATACAGCTAGGAGGAGGGTACACATCACATAGCAACCAGGAATGCTGTGTTTTGTAAAAGGCTTGCTCTGTTTGTGCTGGTTTGAAAACTGCTCAGAATATGACTCCACCAGTGCAATAATCAAGAGAATATTGAGTTTGAAGATCTAAGGGGGTTTACATTACAATTGAGTGAGTACTGCCAGAGCTTGAGCATTACGTGATATGCTGAGTGGCAGAAACAGAGCTGCCATTAGGAAAGGGTCAACATTTAGGTATCAAAGTGTTTTAGTCATGTCCAGGATTACGTAGTAGCTGACAATGTATACAACTATTTCATTTATTAATGTGGTTATCGCAGCTGTTTATGATCCTTATTCGAGGAAATCTAAGAGAAGAAAATTTCTTAACATAGCACAGTCTGACTCTGTTCTTCTAATAATGCCCAAGATTATGCCAAAATTTACATCTGTGGAGTTTCTTTTCTGCCAGTTCCCATTACAGTTCTATCATCAGCCTTGTCTTTTTCTTTACCATGTTATCCTTCGATGATAGCCTTTGTCTCCTTAGGTTAATTTCTTTTTGGTGCTAATTACACAAAGTTCTTTTCAGCCTGCCAAAGTAGTCTGTGGGATTGAAAAGAAGCATCAGGATGCTTGGCATTCTGGAAATTATGGCCTCAGACAACTGCGTCCCTTCTGTAAACTTACCTGAAAACTACCCTTTCCCCTGCCCCAACCTCAATGCTTGCTGAGCGTTACAGACCTCCTTCCTCTGACATACAGGAACTTTCTGGTTCTGAACCTATTTTTATTCCTGGGCAGATTATAACTGTCCTTTTCTGTTAAATCTTAAATATGGATGACTTCACATTTTATCATCCTGATTTATTCACTACTAATGCAAACTCAACATAGTTAAAAAAAAATGAGTTTCTTGTTTTCCACATGCATATTCATTAGCAGGTGGGAAGGATCATACACAGTCACAGTGCTTACCGAGGCAATTTGCCTGCATCTGCCCACTATTTAATGTTTCAGGTCACCTGTCCTTTAGAATTATTTCTGTCACTGCTGTAGCACAGAACGCCCTGCTTCCCCAAATACCATCCGTACATGTGATGAAAGAGTGGGTCCTCCAGAGCAAAGAAGAGGCCCAAGGGGAGGAAATGTTTTTCCAAAAAAATTGTATTAAAATGTATGCTAGAGATCAGAGGAGAACTCAGCAAATGACTGAGGGTGACACTGCCATGCCTGATCCACTCCACATTTGGCAACACTGGAGGCAGTTCTGCCATCTGTATTTCCAGGTGGGAATGTGAGGTAGGAATAAGGGACATCCGGGAGAAAATCTGTGGTGCTGGAGAGCTGAAAGTGTGCTGTGGGTAAAAATGATAAAAAAAATTGCTTGGGCAGCTGGAATGAACTCCTCCCAGGGAGGAAAGGAGAGAGGGGACAATTCTATTGTTTAGCACAAGACAGGACCTTTTATGTCAGATTGCTTAGGGCAATTATTTAATGTCTGATTTGTCGAAGGCCAGGCATTTCCAGCTCTTTACAAGGAGATGTTAAACACTGTGTTATGTTGCACATGCACTGTGGTGTCTCTAATTCCTTCTTCCTGTGTATTTTGTTGGGCTTAAGTCCACTGGTTTTAGTGAAACTGCACTGGCACAAAACTGGAATAACACAGGACTTGATGGTGTCAGAAAAGATATCCACCATACACTCTGTACCATGTCAACTTGTGTGTGCACTATTTTGGTACTTTCATGCTGAATGGTAATTATAGTACACCTTTTCTCTATTTATTTTCAAGACTTCCACTGAAGAGAGAATCTATCATTCACAATAAGAGTAATTGCTAAAAATAAAGTCACAGAGAAAAAACACACCCTTTGCTCTTTATTCATTCAGAAGTGATTTCCTACATTCCTTGTAATGGGGAAAAATGTACTTTCTCAGTTGTAATGGGAACAAATTTACTAGACTATTTACAACACACCTGTTAACTTGCTGTGCCAAGAAATTTTTTGGAGAGAGGAATTTTTTCAGAAATCCTCATTTTAATTCCCTGGTGTTTCTCTCTGAACTTCTTTGCTGTACAGTACAGATTTTCTTCATAATCACATTTCTAATCATTTTTGATGTGGACAGGATGATGTCACCACATTTTTTATTGGACTACCAAAATTTAATAGTTGTTAACTCACCTCATTTCCTGCTTCAGGGAACCATTAGATTTAATGGACCAGTAATCCTGACATTCTCGAGTCGGATTGGCAATCAGTTTCTTGTAATTGGATTAGCAGCATACTCTGGGTTGGAAGATCCTCTGACAATTTGCATATTTATACATACACTGCTTCACTACGATTTACATTCTGATTATTTATATTTACACATTTGGCTTGAGGTTTCCTAATGAGATGTCACCCCAGTTTCACTGTTTACTGTTTATACTAGTCCAATTTTTGTTACTTGTCTCTGCATGGTTAAGCGATGGGTGCAGGGATTCTCACAAGGAGTCATGGACACGACAGACTTCGGATGCCACCACACAGGGCCTCTTTGCAAACGTCAACAAACTACTCCATAACTCTCTGTTTGCAGATTTTCTTTTCTTCAGAAGACAAAGGTACCATCTCTGGCTAAGCAGTACCCTATAGTGCTGCTTCTTAGGCCTTTTCTGAACTTTCTTAGTTTTTGCGTTCCTACTGGTAGCGAAGGTTTCTGATAAAATCCTTCTGCAGATCTGCAGGGAACTGCTTTCCTCTTCTGAAAGTCTTCAAAGGTTCGTTCCGTCCTGAAGCACTAAGTGCCACCAGACAACTTTTGGCGAGGATTTCCCTCACATTTATTGCAGGTATTGCACACTTGGATGGATACTACAGAACAAACTGTACTGCACTGCAGTACACCACGGTAGCTGTCTAACTGCCTGTGTTATTCTTACAAATGACATTTTGAATTCCTGTAGACTTCTGAAAGTTGTTTTGTCTTCATATCATTTTCTACTGGGCACTGACGTTTCAGATGAAAGTGTCTCCTGACCTTGGGGTGAAAGCACTACTGCAAATCCAATAAGAAAGGATATCCTGAGATCTACCAAAGCAAAAATCTTTCTTAGCTTGAATAATTTTTGTTTTCTACTGACAAGTGGACCTTTGCAGAGGTTTATTACGGGGCTGACTTATTTGCAATGGATTCATTAGAATATTAACCACTTGACCTGTTTTATACAGCCACTACTCAAGATGGCAACAGGTTGACCTGAAAACACCCAGGAGAATTACAAAAGGATCTGGGGCACAGATTTATGGTAAGTGACCTGGGACTTTGCAAAACACTTTGGAATATTAGCTAATGCATTATGCTCATTGTTTTACTAAAAACTGGGGTCAGCAGAGGCTAGCGACATTTGGCGTGACTGCAGTAGCCATAAAGAATAAATCATGAAAGACAGCGTTGCAGCCTTTTCTAACATGCAGCAGGGTCTTGACTAGAACCATCTGAACAAGTTCCCAGCACTGATGAAACCAGACAAGAGGTAAAGATTACCCCAAGGCAGCAAAACCAGTAATTTCAGTTTTACTTGCTACCTATATTGTGGCAAAGGGCAAGGGCCTGAATCTGAACGGAACCACATTTATGTTGGGGCCTGTACACATGTGGAGAGAGTTTTTGTCTCAAGACTCTAGCCTTGCAGGCTAGATTGCAGGCTGTTACAGTGACCTAGCTGAATTATTTTGTTACTAGCAGAAAATCGGCCTCTCTTACACAGTTCTGTGTAGGACTGTCAGAACTGGTGACTCACTATTACATAGGCTGGTTTTGTTTGAACCCCTGCCCTCCTTTCAGTGTTACATTTCTCTGAATGCCTCGTTGGTCTATTTATTCAATTTAGGATTTAAAATACCTTTGAGACAGTTTTTTAGAGACTGAGTTGCCTTTTGCTTTGGTTCTGTAGAGCTTTGTAAAGTAAGTGCAACAAAAAGCGCTGTCATTTTAAAACACCGACGCCAAAAGAGACGGCATTGCTGTGGGAGTACAGCTTCTTCCAAGGTAATGGTGGCCAGCTGCTATCGCTTCTGCAGAAACATTGCTCTGAGTGTCGTACAAGACGCAGGCCTGGCACGTCAAAAGCCCGTCAACGGGTTCGCTTGCTGCCTGTGGGGAGGCTGAGCGAAGGTGGCCATGGAGGGTGGTGGGGAGAGGGCTTTAGGAGGGGCTGGCTTCCCATGTGTCACCACTCCGGCGAGGGAGGTGCGATTCTCTCAGTTAATTAGTGTTAAGAACCTGCGGTTTGGATATTAAACCTACGCTAGCTCTGTTGCTTGGGTGTCCAAGTTGCAGTTCAGCCTTGGACAGCCATTACAAGCCTAGAGAGAAAAGATTGAAGGTATTGTACTTATTTTTTTTTAAACGTGTGGGGGTAACACTCAGTATTTTACAGCTTCTACAGAGAAAGTGGAAGGCTATTTACAAGGTGCATTAGAGGTTAAACTCTGTCTCAAAAGATTGTTGCTTAGGCTCATTAATCTCTCTATGTTTTGGAGGAAGAACATGACTTTTAAGAGTCCCAGAATGTGCCTTCCACTGCTCCTAAGACATGTGAGAATGTAAATACAAAAGAAATTAGCATTATATGAAAAGGAAGGAACTGGATGGGATACCTGCTTCATGGCTTACTGGAAAAAGTTTCACTCACTACCAACTCACCTGCCTTAGAGTCTGTCCAGGTCACCGCACGTCAACGAAAAGATTCTTACGACAAGGCCAGGTAGGCCGACATAGATATGCGTTGTTTCAGGTCAAAGTCTTCTCAGCCAAGATTATTCAAACCAATCTGCCTGGTAGTCATGTACAGAGTGACCACAATTACAGTTGATCGCTGGCTGGTGAAGGCAGGGATGCTTCCATGAGTGAGTTTCAGCTCTAGCACATCTAGTAGTGATCCCCACACTAAAGCTTGCTCACTATTTTTGCCAACAACAGATTTTTTTTCTGGGATTTTATTGGAAGATAAGCTCCTTAAGCAAACAGCAGCACCTTTTATCCCTAATGAAAAGCAAAATGCTGTCTCAGTGTCTTCTTAAAAGAAGTCTGTTGCTTCTTTGCTAGTATCAGGTGCAATGTTGCCTCTTCGTCGCATAGCTCCCTCTCTCCCCATTAACAGCAGCATCCCAGCCTGTCATAGTATTTTTAAATCATAGATTTGCCACTCTCAAAGAAAAGAAAAAAAATATATTGGGGATGAACAGAATGGTTATCTGCTTTGACGTGAATTTCCTGCTTTATTTGAAGTCTATTTATAAAAATATATAAAAAAATGTAAAAGTTATATGTGATATTCTGGCTTTCAACTCAGAGACAATGATTTCTAGCTTTCTCCTGAAAAGGAGACTCTTTTTCTCCTGCCCTTTCTTTGTCTTCACTGAAAATCAGCTTTTGTAAAATGTTATTCTGCACGTTTTAATGCCTGGTGTAATCAAGGAAATGCATAGAAGTTGTAATTGAGCTCACTCAGTTAAGGCTCTGCATTTGGAATTGCTGTCCAGCTCCCAGCTGCTGTCACAGCAAAAACGCTGCATCAGTGACGGTTTTCTCATTTGATCTGCCCACAATGGGTAATTGTAATTCTGTCCTGGTGGGCTCACTAAAAATGTCTTTGCGAAAGCCTCCTCCTACTGTACGCTGACAGATAAGAGAATATGCTGTAATCCCCATTCTTTGTACAGGGAGCTGCTTGCCACTTTGACAGAGAGAATGAACTCCAGGCTCCCCAAACCATTTTTTGATTGTTTAGCTGGTCATTGCTCTGGATTCATTTTCTGAACTATCAATATCTTGTCCCTATCCTTTACAGCACTCGTCTACTGAAAATGTTGTGTTGTTCATAAAGCAAAGAAGTTCTTAGAGGAGTAAAAAATGGTTTTGCTACCTATTCTCTGTGACTTGACAGCAATCCTCTCAGAAGCCTTAAGTAGTGTTAGGCTTCCTTTCAGTTCAAGATATTGTGTGTAGAAAAGACTCAATGGGCTGCATCCGAAATATGATTATTGGCCTAAACTGGGAACTAACTCTCTAAATCCCAAACAGTAATCCTGACTAGGAGCGTTCAGTGTCCAAAATGCCCCGGGGGAATTTATGTTCCCTGTGCACCTTGTCCCAATATTTAGTCTCCCTGGCACCAAAGACTCAGTGATGTGCCAAGGTACATCAAAAAAGAGCAGGTCAAAAAAGCAGCACTAAATTAAATCAGATTTCATTTGCCAGTCATCCCAGGACGTAGGTTTGCTGAGGGATGGATTCTTGCGGAGATTATCAGCATAGCAGTCCAAAGCTGTGATCTTTACAAAATGAAGTGGGAGCTGTCTCTTCAAAAGAGAAAAAGAAAACAAAGTCTGAGGAAGCGCTTAATACAATAGCAGGGTGGCTATAAGAATTGTTTTTTGTTTAATTCTGTCACCTGCTGAGGGGATTCAGACCCAGCACCTTGTCAGTCCCTCTCAGAGCTGCCCTAACCAGAAGAATGGGGGTTAACCTCGGGTGTGCAGCCGTGTCTGTGGGCAGCTGTGGGCATGCCTTGGGGTGAGGGAGGAAGAGGAGAAGCACTGGCTCTCAGGCTTTGAAGAAACACGGGAGTAGCCTTGCTCTTGCCGATCAGGTTACCCTTGCCGGACAGGCAGGCTAGTTCCCTGCATTCTTTTTTCTGGTCATATCATGCAAAAAAATTCAAATACTGGGATATTCAATCCTTGTGTGTAAAGGGAAAGAATATTTCCTCTCGCTGCTGGGTCTCAAAGAGAAAGACGGGTTCCCCCTCCATTTGCGAAAGGAGTTTTGAGAGGAGTTGAAGGCTTTCCTTCGGAGGAGGGTTCAAAGCTACAAATACCAGTGAGACTGTGGTGCCTCTGAACTGTTGTGGGAGTCTATGTTTAGGCCATATGCTTGGTGCTTCTTATTAAAAAGCTTTAAACATTGCCTCACATTTAGGTTTCTCTTTCCTAAATATGTGTCATTTTTTCTGGAGCTTCTTTCAAGGTGCCTGGATGTACCTAAGTATAATAACGAAAAGCAAGATGCTCAAATAGTTGCACTTTGGAGCCAGGCACTTCCAAGCTGGAGATTGTAATGCTCAGCATCATAGTGTCTAAACTCATTATTCAACTTGGTTTTATTTTAGTTAGCATGCGGTCTGACTCATAGGTCTATGAGTTGAACTGGTTCTGTATTGAATTTTCAGACTGACAATGACATTACTGAGACAACATACTGAGTCTCAGAATAGCATTTGTGTGGGGAAAATACTGTATGAGAAGGCTATTTTTTACATTAAAATGTTTTTCTCAGTCTTTTTTTGAAACAAAAACAGTAAAAAGATAAATGTGCATGTTTCATCATAACAGAGAAGTCTGAATTAATCTTGTGGTTTTGCTTTACATTTTTTTTTTCCTACCGAAAAAATACATGTTTACAGAAAAAAAAAAGTGGTCAGCTAGGTATTTTCTTGCCAACTCTTTCTTTCATACCTGGAATTTTCCTTCCAAAACTCCTTAAATATGATTTCTGCGGACTAAATATTCAACTGATGGATATGTTGCTTAGAATTCCTGTTCATCTTCTGCCTTGGTATCTTCTGTGTGTTCATAACGTCAGCAAGTCAGACAAAAGAAGTCTGACTGTATCTTAGTTGTTACATTTGCTAGAAGAAGACAGACCCAGGCTCCCAGAGCCAGCTGCATTAAAATGCATTAGATTACCGTTGGCCTGAAAAAAAAAAAACCACCTAAGCAGTTTTTCTTTGGGAGCAGGGACAGAAGTCCTTGCTGTCAGATCTCCATAACTGCAATCTCCTATCACTGGCAGGTAAAGCCAATTATATTCCTGCTCAGGTCTAATTTTTCTGCTTTTTCAGGGAACAAAGGAAGAGTTCAAGTGCCTGCCCACCTAAAAGTGATCACAACAGATCATTAGGGTCACCCACCTAGGGGGGCACTTCTAAACTTTCAGGCCAAATAGGGAAGTGCAAAATAAATGTAAATCTCTATCAGACAGACGACCCTGGACAGAAGGTGGACTCAACTCAATACTCATCTGTATTTAGATGGTATTTAAGAGGATCAGACCCCAGCCAGACTCCTGAAGCGAACTACACATTTGGTTTAGTGTCTTTGAAAAGCTCTGATGTGTTATTAGACCCTGAGATTAGAATTGATATGAATCACACAGCAAAGGAATAGGAATCTGCAGCAAGAAGCAATTTACAACAAGTAAGTAGCAGCTATTCTGTATCACATTTGATGCCCCAAAATAGAAATGAAAAATGATCCAGAAGTTGATAAGTGAACAAACACAATTGATTCGTAGGAAGAGGAGGAGGGAGATGGGTTGGAACATGGCTATTGACTTCGTTGTGTTACACAAGGGAATGGAGGCTGAATGAAATATGTTTAGCTTGAATCTGAACTGCCAGTCTCAACCCTTTGATTAAAAATAAAAACTGTTGCATCATGACATGCAGCATTCTCATCCTACTGTTCCCAATGAAAAAGCATTTTATGTAGCTGCACTGCATTACCTTTCAGCTATAATAGATTGCGCCTAGTTTTAGGCTATGTAAATAGGCCTGGTAAATGACTGGTTACAGAGGAGCTGATATCTGGTATTACAGAGAAGGGAATAAAAGATAGGGGAAAAATATTCCTACAAACATATGGATTATCTAATATCAGATAGGAAACTGGCTAATGATGAAGTACAAAATCATTTCTGGGATCTGATATTATTTGTAATTTGTAAGTTCCAGAATTTCCTATGAACCATCAACCACAAAAGTATCTGATTTCTACAGTGAAGTACCACAGCAGCACTGAAAGAAGATTGCTTTCTCAATTCAAAGGCATAAAGTTAATTAATTGGTGTAAAACTGTATTTTTAAGAAAATGAGTTTCCTCAAATGACTGAATGTTACAGAACTGTTGCCAGGATGATTTATTTCTACCATGTAGATAATACATTCAAATCTGTTAGATTTTTACTGAAGTCGCTATAAATTAACACCTCAGGGTTATTATATTTAATTAGGTGAACATCAATATTAATAAGCAGCTGTGACTGTCATCTACACTTTATCTGGTTTAATACCGTATACCATGTTGCACTGAAAAATGTATGTATACAGTTGAAAAGGTAGGAAGGAAAGCAATGGGACTTTGAAGAAAATACACTGGAAACATCATCTAATTGCTAATTAGACTCCCCAAAAATCCGGTATCTGCAATGATTAATGTGCTTTTAACAACAGAAAGGAATGTGGCATTCTGGCACACACAGTTTTCCTTAACAGTACAATTAATCTTTCATTTTAAGGGGGAAATTGTATATTACACATTTTCCCCTTTCTTCCTTGGTTGAGATGGAGCGCTCTGAATGTCGTTCAAACCACACTTTTCATTCTTACTTGATATTGATTAGCCTGATCTAATATTTTGGTAATATCTTTAACTTCCATGGAAGGGTTCAATTATTCCAGGTGGCTGGAGATTTATCTAAGCATTGAGAGAGCAAATCTTAGCTGGCCATATACTAAAGTTCTCAGAACAGAGCCATTTGCTGTTACACTTCCAGGGAAGACAGCGGGGGAAAGTAATTTGTGAACTCAGGAGCAAGACTTGCTTGAACAACCCAAAGATTCAAAGTCATTAAGGTGGCCACAAACTTATTCTGGATGAAACTTCTTGGTGCCACAAAAGTCAGCACCGCGCTGGTGAAGCCCTTGTAGTGACACTGTGGTTTGCTTGAGCTTCCCAGAAGAACTGCTGAAAGAGCCTCCACACTGACACATAGTAAATACGGAAAGCAGCAGGATCAGCAGAAGGGTGGGCAGAGTTATATTTACAGACACACAGAGAGCCACGGACTCGATAACGCTTGGTATGGATGGGTAGCAGCTGCTGCTGCAGCATAGACTGCCTGCAGCCCGGCTGCCCTCTTCGATCCTGGGCATGATGCTAACTTGTGCAGCCTGACTCGCTCCTCTTCCACTCCAGAGGTACAAACTTGCCATAATCCCCTGGCAAATCAGGGATTTCACAAAGTGCCTCGCACTTTTTCAGAGCTACAGCCAAAAGAGATGCCTAAAGAGACCTGCAAATGCGAGCGAGATACTTAGGTGCAACCCTGCAAGCACATAAGTTTATAGGCTCCACACTTTTTACTCAAAAGTTCTTCGATTGCTCACAGCTTTTTTGGCATACCTCGACAAGTTCTACAGCTGTCACAGGACAGCAGTTTGGCATTGATTTCCTGCCAAAACCTGAAAGACATTCACAAACTAGTTGTTCTTTCACCTAAGTAGTCTGTGGACTTGATACAGTACGTTGCCCAAAGCATAAGAAGTGTACATCTTCAAGAGCAGTGACTTTTCCCAAAATGGATATAATCTTCTTGGGGTTTTGTTTTTTTTTTTTTGTTTTCACTGTTTGGGGTTCTTTTTGGTGGAGGGTGGGGTAGGGCTTTAACAGAACCACAGAAGAGGCAAGTCTTGCTTATATTACACAATAGTTACGGTTCTTGGTAGTAAAAGTACTTAAACCTATTTTTCCTTTCGTAACAGTGAAGTCCAGAACAGTGGATATGGCTTATTCAAAGACATTCTGGCTCCTCAAATCAAAACGAGTCAGCGAACAGTTGAGGTAGGAAGGGACCTCTAGAGACCTAGTCTAACCCCCTGCTCAGAGCAGGGTCACCGATCGCAGGTGTCCCAGGGCTGTGTCCAGTCAGGACCTCCAAGGATGGAGACTTCACAGTCTTTCTGGGCAACCTGTGCCAGTGCATGGCTACCCTGCCAGTAAAAAAAGAAACGTTTTCTTATGGTTCGAAGGAACCTCCTGTGTTTCAGTTTGTGCCTATCACCTCCTGTCCTGTCACTGGGCACCACTGAAAAGAGCCTGGCTCTGTCTTCTTTACTTACTCCCATCAGGTATTTGTACACATTGGTAAGATCCCTTGAGCGTTCTCTTCTCCAGGCCAAAGAGTCCCAGCTCGCTTAGCCTTTCCTGATACCAGGTGCTCCATGCTTTAAGCATCTTTGTGGCCCTTCACTGGCCCTGCTCCAGTATCGGTGTGTCTTTCTGGTACTGGTGAGCCCAGGAATGGACTCAGCACTCCAGATGTGTCTCACCAGGGCTGAGTAGAAGGGAAGGATCACCTCCCTTGATGCATTGCCGACATTCTTCCTGGTACAGCCCAGGTTGCTGTTGGCTGCCTTTGCTGCGAGAATGCATTGCTGGCTTGGTGTCCACCAGGACCCCCAGGTCTTTTCTCACAAAGCTGGTTTCCAGTCAGTCACCCCCCCAGTGTGTACTGGTGCATGAGCTTATTCCTCTCCAGGCACAGGGCTTTGTGTTTGCCATTGGTGAACTTCATGAGGTTCCTCCTGGCCCATTTCTCCAGCCATCAAGTTCCCTCTGAATGGCAGGACAGCCATCTGGCATATCAGCCATTCTCCCCTGCCCCCCGGTTCTGTATCACCTGCAAACCAGCTGAGGGTGTACTCTGTCCCATCATCCAGGTCACTAATAAAGATGTTAAAATGTATTTATCACAGTATTGACTCCTGGGGCACACCACCAGTGACTGGCTTCAAGCTGGACTTTGTGCTGTTGATCACAGCCTTTTCAGGTCAGTAGTTATTTTCAGTCCACTTCACTGTCCATTTATTTAGTCTGTACTTCATTAATTTGTCTGTGAGGATGCTACAGGAGACAGTGTCCAGTGTTGAAATTGTTGCTGAATTCGAGATAAACAATACCCATTGCTCTCCCTTCGTTCACTAAGCTAGTAATTTCATCACAGAAGGCTGTTAGGTTGGTCAAGCATGATTTCCCCTTTGTAAATCCATGCTGTCTACTCTCGATCACCTTGTTCTTAATATCTTTGGAGGTGGTTTTTGGGAGGATTTGCTCCATTACCTTCCCAGGGATTGAAGTGAGGCTGACAAGCTTCGCCTTAAAGGTTAAGCCAAAATAGCAACTGAGCAATTCTCCTGGTACGTGGCAGATAGAGCACTGATTGAGATGGCACCCGGTAACGGAGCTGCTGCCTGGCCCTTCGCCTCCCCCAGCAGAAGAAGAATCACACTGCAGGACTGAGTACCTCTGAGGGGGGCTGCTGAGGGTCACATTTCGCAGGTACGAGACTATGGCTGCTCTTCCAGCCTCTGACAAATGGGGACCCTAGCTTTGGTAGGCCCGCTGAGGTGGAGGGAGGGAAAACGGTAACACATCCCTGAAATGATGCAGCAAATGATGGCATTTAACAGGGCTTGTGAGTCTGATACTTCTTTGGTGTTGGGGATTCAGTTTTAACAGTTTCTCCTCCTTGTTTCTCAGGGAAATTGTGAGAAGGAGCCTCCCTTTTTGATTCAAAGAACAAGCGGGTGAAGCCACTGCTACTAAAAGTACTGTAGAAGAGAGGGCAGATTGGGTGCTCCCAGTATTTGGTGTGACATAAGACCCCCGCAACTTTTAGCATGGCCTCGAGCGCCGGGAGTGCTGGTATCAAATGTGGGACATGGAGTTCACTGCGGGGATATAGCCTATAATCAACGTGAGTTAGGTGTTTCAGCCCTGGAAAATCCTACTGTTGGACCCTGTTTACGGCAGAGCCACCAATTAAGTGACAGTGTGTTTAGAAGAGTGTGGGAAAGGAATACAAATCGTGTAATAAGGGGAGCATCAAGTACCTTAGTGCACTGGAGAAACACTAAGGAAGAAAAGCAGAAAAATATTAAAGGAGAACAAACATGTCTATCATCTTTGTGGTTAGTTTCTTACATGCTGAGTGTGTTTATATGTAATACTCATATCACCAAAAGTAACCATTGCTTTGTAGTGCCATGCTGTGAAACATGCCCTCAAGCGAGTGACTCCCCAGAAAATGATGTTACAGCATCAGTGTATCAATGTCTTTATTGCTCCACAGTGTCGTTTTCAGCAGCCTGTGCTTCTGGGAGCAAAACAAGGCACCGCTTTCTTGCCAAGAGTGTTCTTGTAAAAATCTATCTGTATAGTTACAGGCTGGCAAATAATTCCATTCTCAGGTGGATAATTGCCACCTTGCTTCTTCACATCTTTTCTTCTCTACTCTGCAAGTACTCAATGGTTCTCTCTGCAAGCAAATAGATCTTCCTCTCTGTATTTAAAAGCACGGGTGACTGGCTAATAACGTTGAAGTGTACACCATGCTTGAATCAACAAACAAGGGTAGATCTACTGCTTCTTGAGGGAGGAGTAACATATGTTTACTGTCTGGCTATAGTCACAGTTGATTAAATCATTTGCTGATGCAGAATAGATAGTGCTACATAAGCACTAAAAATCCTTAGGGTTGTTTTTTCTTAATCATCCAGAGTACAATATCATCTATTGCATTAAACCATGAGATGTCTGAAATACTTAAAGTGTGCTTTCTGCCCCTAATTTTCTGTATAGAATCATCATAGAAGTCATGCATTTCCTTCAAGTAAAGGGCAAAAACCAAAGCAAAACAAAACAGTAACCCAAACACCACCCCCCACAAATCTGAGCCTGCTTTTCATAAGGAAAATTTGGCCTTTCAAAACTAAACTTTATATATTTTAATTGACATAGGTATCTAAGAGTAATTTTACATTAAGTATTTCCATTTTACCCAACGAGCAGGTTAAATGTAAAGCAAGAAAATACTTTTGCAGCACATATATTTTTTCTGTACAGATTATATTATTGTCAGTCAATTCAAAGTCATTCTTACAGGCCTTACATTCTTACAGGCTATGGAGAGCATTAAACCTTGAGAACTTACACGTCCCAAGGTGTGTGCTTCAAGGCTGTTCCCTCAAAGATTTGCAATTAAACTAACGTGTACCTCATTTAACCGCGTAGGTGACAAAAGCACAGCTCATACAGTTTTGTGCTAATGTGTGTTCCCAGAACGGGCTGAGGAGAGAACAGGCTGGTTGTATCCCAGGGACAGAGTTAGTGAGACATGAAAGGGAAAAGGAGCTCGATGGATTTATCTGGAAAGTGTTCATAGGGGTACTGATACTTGCTAAAGGACTGAAAAAGTCAACATGACACTGGAGCAGAGGCCAAATAAAACAGCTCATGCCAAAGTCTATTGGAGGAAGGTTTGTTCTCATCGCAAAATGTGAAAAAGAAACCCAAGTCATCCGTTCTTGACTGGCTAAGGGAGTAAACTAAGGCAACTGCTGGGCCCAGTGGTACTTCTGTTTTAACTGTGAGCGTATGTTCTGAGCCATGTAGGTCTCTCAGCCAGGCTTAGTAGGTCTCTCAGCCAGGCTTGATTTGCTGCGTTCCCCCTTCAGCTCATCCTGGTACTCCCAACACAGGAGAAGGGTTTCCAGGCCCTGTGGGACCCGCTTGCTTCTTCACACGGGACAAGATCTGGCTAGAGGGACAGGAGGAGGTCAGCGTGCCAGAGCTGGAGGCTGGTGTCTGGCATGGGTCTACCAGACATCCGCTAAGACATCCCGCTACTTGCTCCCAGATGCTGAGCTACTCAGGCTCTCAGGTGAACATCTCACCCCATCTTGCACAGCCAATCTGCCAGGTAATTCTGGACCACTGCGGGCAGCTGGGGCGATCAACTGCTTCCCAAAGGCATACTTGCCCTGGTCCGCCCCTGAGGAAGAGCACGCTCTTGGGCAGCTATTCGCCATTCAACAAGCAGCCACTGCTCCTGGGTGCCCACTCCAGTTTCCAGGGGGCTCTTGAAGAGGTGGGAAGCTACTTGCAACTCAGAGGGGGTGATATAAGCAGATGGCAGAGCTTCCTCAGCAGAAACAGAACAATTCTTCCCCTCCCCCTGAGACCTGCAGGCCCCCTCAGGGGCAAGGTACTGCTGCACAGTGGGTGCCCATTCTTGACACAGGGTGTGAGAAATTAATCTCTCGCATCCTCAGGTTCGACAGCTCATCACTCTTGCCCTGAGTCTGGAGGATTATGAGCTTTTGGACTCCATCATCCAAACTGGTTGCTTTATGAAATGAATGTCAGGGCTGAAGCAATAGCAACACCTCAGTGCTCCCTAGGAGGAGGTGAGGTGGAGAGAATGAGACAGTGGGAATTCACAAAAACATGGGGAATGGAGAAGAGGGTAAAAAGTTACTCAGCCCACTGGTTTCCAATTTTTTTGTGCCTCTTTACAATGAGCATGAATAGCTCCAGCCAGTTTCCTGGCAGCAGACGCAAACTTCACAGCTGGAAGTCCGTTCAAGATTAAAACACATAAAGTTTTGTTGTGAACTAATGTTGTAAGATCCCATCATAGCCAGTGGAGACCGAGCCAATGCAGTCTGTGAAGGCTAGGGAGCAGTTTGCTTTCTGATATCTTAGGCTGAGACGGTTCACTCTAGGTGTGATGGGCTGTATTGACTAGATCTCCTTTGCCTACAGCGGGAGCCTCAGGAGCTCACTCACAGGTAGGTACTGATGCACACTTGAACGCAGGTGTCTTTAGCGGGGGAAGAATTGCTTCCCACGTCTCGGATTCGGAGGAGAGCTGGAGTGGAGGGGCACTGGCATGCAGGGGTGGTCGAAGGGTTCGTGTAACAAAGAAACGGGGAGAGGCTCCAAAGGGACTGTAGTGGCAAGCCTGTCCACACTGTGGTGAGTTGTTCAGCATGCCGTTCTGCATTCAGTACGCAAACACACATACACACACACATATGCACTCATGAATAAAGAAATGGAGGCATGTGCGTGTTCCCATTAAAAGAATGCAACCTGTGCAGATAATAATTCATGAACTATCAAACCCACTTTTGAAAGCTGCTCTACAGAATATGGCAAGAGCTGAGTCCAGAGTGAATATTTATGACTGAGATTATGACCCAGTGAAAGTGGACGCTTGTAATACAAATACTGTCAGATGTTTTAACTGTGGCTTTGCCAGGCGATGCCTGAGAGCCTGATCTGAAGTCCATTTAAAGCAATGGAAAGCTTCCCACAGACTTCAGTGGGTTTTAGGATCAGGCCTCCAACGTGACTTGCAATGTCTGTGCATTAAATATCCATTTATCTCTCTGTTGTTCTGAATCAGTCAAAAGTCTACAATACCAAATTCCTTTTAATGGCTAGACCTGGGGGAGCAAACTACTTTCAGCGTGGCATGCAGGGAGTGATATGAACAGCTTCCATTAACACTAAGGGGCAAATAGTGTGTAATTCTGTGTATGTTACAAAAACTTTCCCTCATAAAATGTACTGCATTACACATAAAAAATGTTCCTGCTATTTTCAGTTCCTAGATATTTATTGGACATTTCTACCACCAGCCATTTCTTTGTGCAGAATGGTCTTCTATCTGTTTTGGGGAATAGTATATTGACACATAAATTTTGTCCAAAATATGCAAGAGCCATATTTTAAACACGAGGCCTATTTAAGTGATAGTCCATAGATTTAAATCTTCGACTTTCTCTGTGAAGTGAAAACGAATTGTACTTTTTCCTATTCATTCTGCAGTGCAAGTGTTTAATTGTTTCAGCAGAGATGATAGGCAAGTAAAGACAACACATTTTATGTAGCTCTTTCCAGAATGAACAAAAGATGTCTAAATAGAATTTCAGATGGAAAATTGTACACATAAATTCACAAGCTTTCCCTTTTGACATCAAATCTTTTACCAGATTTTTTTTTTATATCATTCCCTGCGATGCTATGTTTTTCTTTTCTCTGCAGTACAACAAAATGCTGAAGGCTTGTAGGAGAAGAGTGAACAGGAGTTTTATCAAAATACTTATGAATTTTTTTTTTCTACTATGTGGAGTAGCCAGAGTACCCTACTTTTCTGTTAGAAGTGATTCCAGATTTCTGTTATGACTTTTGGTATGTCATTGAATAACTGTGTTGTCAATAGGCTATTCATTACTCACAAAAAAGCAACATATAAACTGTTAAAATTGAAGTATTTGGTGCATTTGGAGGCTAAGATATTTTAAACATAAATATAAAATATAAAATATATTCTCAACAGAACCCTATGATGAACAGGGCTGATGTATTTTGATCATGTTTTTCTGCATGACATCCACTAACAAGTAACAGCTCAGCAAGCAGATCTGAACTCTTTCAGACCAAGTCGTATCAGCCAGGTCATTCATCCACATTCATCATCTCTGTCAAGGAGAAGAGGATACTTCATTATCTGAGATCTTTTTAATGGTCACTTCCGACACGCCTGCGGTGCCCGGGCAGCATTTCTTCTTACGCATCTTCAACCTCAAGCTGACAGACATTCATAGAGAGAGGCTTCTGTGATTGTTTTTTCTCTATAGTAGTGACTGTAGGTTTCTGCTCGGGTTGGATTTTTTTTGGTTTCTAAACAGAAGGTTATTATCTGTTTTTATAGGAGATAGGACTTTATTTTTGATCATAACTCTGTACAACTCCTTTGTCCGTATTAATGGATATTTTTGCAGGTTCCAGTTGGGCAATTTTTCATAAAATAGATCATCAAAAGCAGAAATTCTGCTGGGCTTTCTTAATTCTTTGGAATTTCTTTTTAATAGAGTAAATAGAAAATTCTGTTTATGGTATGGCCTTGTTCAGTGGGAAGCAAGTAGCAGATTTTTGCACATGACCTTCTAAAACGAGTAATCCCTAACAATCTCTGTACTGAAAAATCCACACCTAAGCATGGTTAGATTCCTCATACGTTCAGTTTGGTCCAGAAATTAATTATAGCAGTAGATCTCATCAGCCACAAGTCGTTTTATCTGCACCTCCTACACTTTTGCTCTGGACTCCATGGTCTGCGTTGCCTCACAGGGCTGAATATTGCCTCTGGATGGGTAGATATTAGTACAGTCTTCTCTTATGTAGTTCCACTGATAACTTTGAACCTTGATGCAGTAAGTGATCATGGCACTGGCACCGTTATTTGGTCATTGTGAGGGACAGAAACTCTGATAATTGAAGGATTAAGCTGGCCAATACCTACTGGGGTTAAGATAAAACACACTCTTTATGCAGCTTATTTTCCAGCAGCATGTGTACAAAATTTCTTGCATCTGCTTCTGAATCTCCGTTTCTTGTCAGTACTGGATTTTGTGATAGTCTTATTTTACTCCAGTTCTGGTTTTCTTTCATCTGGTCTAAGTTCTTCCGAATCTCTTTTTCAGTACGCTGGTTTGAGACCACTGGCAAAATTCTTCAGGAAATGGCATCACCCTCCCCAGCTGTCAGATGCAACCTCCTCCACGAAGTGCATGCCTCTAAGAGGCGCGTTTAGTGACAGGGGAACTGTCCCTGTCCTGAGGGGATTTCTCCAGCCTGAGGGCTGGAATAAGGTGTGTAAGATGATAAGTATGAAGCTCATGACCTGGGACTTTCTCACCAGCAAGGTGCAGATACAGTAGAAAATCAAAAGAAATAAACTGGGGGGAAAAAAAAAAAAAGAGAAAAAAACCCCAACACAGCAGCAAGGTGCAGTATTTTTCCAGCAACAGGATGGTGCATGAACAGTGTGCCAACTGCTGTGCTTTGTGGGTGGGACCCACCTTCCGCACTAACCAGAGGGAAGCGGTTCTGTTTGCCAACCCATATATCCCCGTATAAAGGGTAGGGTAGCCAGGTCCCTGGGGGGGACCCAATGTCAGGGCGGCCAGCCCTGGGAAGTGATGGGCACTGAAGCTCACTCTTCCCCAGAGCACCAGACTCCGCTGCTCAGAGGTTGCTGCTGCTGCGCTGCAGGGAAGACACGAAGGAAACCACAACTCAGACGTGCTCATCAGGAATCCAGCAGAAGGGTATGTCCAGTTAAAAGATCGGCAAGGGATCTGCACTTGGGGCAGGGAGCCTGCGAGCAGTCTGTGTTGTATATTTGTGATATATGAACGTGGTTAGGAACTGTCCCCTTCCTTGCCCTAAGCTTTTCCCCATGCAAACAATGAAAGAAAAGTTGCCTGCGAATTGCTGTGCCTTGCTGCTTCCATTCTGTTCCTCCTGACAGTCCCTTGCTGTTTTTCAGTTTCCACTTTGCCAGTCCCTACCAGAATCTTTCTACCTCTGATACCTCCTGAAAACCTCTTATCCTGCCTACACGAAAACTCAGCCAATGAGAAAACATACTGAATATTTCTGAAGCACTTTGAATGGTATCTTCTCTGGGATATTTCTGTAATATATAACCCTCTGTGTTACAATTTATTTCAGAATTAAATTATTTTTAATTTGCTCTCAAACAAGCCCAGATGACCGTTTCCTTGTCTGTTATTCACCACAGTCTACTGGGTACCGCCTCAATAAAATGCCAAAATTCTCGTAGTGGTTAAAATACTCATTCTGTTCAGGGTCTTGAGCTCTGTCACGTTAGCTGAATGCTTGAGCATATGTTCACATCCTCTTGAATCACAATGTTATTTAAATAACATCTGTAATTTCACCAAGTCTTTTCTACTACCTTTAAAAATCACTGAGATTTAAAATACTGACACGGGGGTCAGCATTATTCCTAGCATGACTCCTCTCTAATCGTTGAAACTACCCCAGGGATGAATTTGGGTCAAGGTCTTTTCTTCACACCATTTTCTTTAATAGCTCTATTACTTCTGTATATGCACGATATTAGAAATATCTCAGAATTAATCGTTTCTGAAATAACCGTAGTTCTTTCACAGAAGAGATGTCCTGGAACCCTACCTTTACCAACACATTATGTAGCTAACTACCCATTTCTTCTAGTTGTCTGACAAATTAATCAACTAAATCACTCATTGCTGTGCTTTTCTGAAACTCATAAAAGACAACGGACAGAAAAATGGACAAGATGTTTGATTTCATTTAGCTTCTAGTTTATTTCCTACTTTATAAGAGAATGTAAATAAGAAGCCAATCTCAGGGCTATCGTATTTCTCATAAATCGGTCAGCCACAAGTTGCTGCTGCGGGTGCAATTCTCCACAGTGCCTTGCATAGATATTTTACCAAGTGGTGTGAACCAAACAAGAGTTACAAAGATCAGCCGAAGTAAATTACACTGTCAGGAATTTGAAACAGAATGCCTTGAGCAAAAAGAACAGGTTATTTCCTTTATATGAGGGAAATGAGTAGACACACACGCACATTACAGGTTTGCCTACAATACGTGTAATTCTTGCTAAGTATAATCTTGAGCAGTGTCATATTGAACAACCGAATCAACACAGCCTGAGTTCTGGAGTTAAAACCTGAGCTTGGAATTTGAATAGACTCATAGACCGCTTAAGCAATTCAGCTAGGAAGAAATATTGTTAAAACCTAAGATCCATTAACACTCATATAGTATTTTGAGCTTTACCACCAGTTATAATGAAACAGTTTCTTTCCACAGAGGAATACAGTTATAAGTATTTTGATTAGGTACTTACAACCGGAGTGATGCTGGGACGGGCAGAACCACGTGGGCTCTCTCCTGCAAAGTTCAGTAGGGGCTGGCAATCAGCTTTGGTCTGCTGTTTCCCTTTCTGTCCTTGTTGCAATGTTCTGCTTGACGTGCAATCGCCCTCGAAGGTCCTTGGCTTTATGAAGGTTGAATAAACCTCCTATAGTGAATCTACTCCTCGTAGAGCTACTTCTTGTAAATACCTGTTAATTAGTCTCTCCAGCTGCAGTTTCTGAGCCCCAGCAACATTTTTTTTTATCTTCTTAAATCTGTCACCCCCGAGGCGCTGCCACCGTCGCCGACGGGCTCGGCCTCGGCCAGCGGCGGGTCCCTCTTGGAGCCGGCTGGCACGGGCTCTGTCCGACATGGGGGAAGCTTCCAGCAGCTTCTCACAGAAGCCGCCCCTGTAGCCCCTCCCCCCTCCCAAAATAAAACTTTGCCAGGCAAACCCAATGCACATAGATAGTCTAGCACAAATAAGAGCAGCAAAAATGTATAAACTGGATGTGGTAGAAATTGTACTGTGAAGATTTTCCGGTGAAGAAGATAGTCTTATTCAAACCAGCATTCACCTTGGGAAAATATCACTTCTAATTATTCTCAGGGGAAATATTGATGTAAAGAATTCCTTATCTAAAAAAACCCAAACAAACAAACAAACAAGCAATCAAAAAAAAAAAAAGGTTGTTGTAGAGAGGAGGTGATCAGATTTTCTGTCTGAAACCTCTTGTCAGGAGAAATATAATCTGTTTCATCATCAGCTCCACTATGAACATTGATGCTGTGTTATAGCCGTAGCATTTTGTATTGCTTGAAGCTCTGAGTCAGTGAGGCAGCAGCTTCAAAGGTTTTAAAGTCCAGAAAGAGTTGCGGGAAAGGATTAGAAGAAAGGTCATTGACTCCAGAGAGAAAATAGTGAACAACATGTGTTTTCAGGAGCGTTGTGCATTCGGATAAAACAGAGAATAGATTGTTACTTTACATTTTCGAGTCCATATGCTGAAATCTTTATTTCAGCATACAGTCTAAAGAATCTGCAGACATCAAATGATGGTGGCAGTTCAAACTGAAATAAATCAGAACTGTGAAATACTTGAACTTTGGCAAGAGAAGCAAAGACAGACATAGATTTTGCTGGCTCCTAACACAGCAGAAAGAAGCAATCTCACAATAAAAGATGTTGATATCCAGTTGATAGGAAATGTTCCATTTCTATGTTACCTGGGGCATTTTGTGGAAAAGAGAGACACCTCCATGGAAAAAAGGCAAAGGAGAGATCAAAGAGGGAACAAAGTATAAGATAAGGAGAGCCATAGGTAAGGGTGATGGGAAGAGTTTGTGCCCTTTATTGATCTTGGACAAAAAAAACTCAGAGGTTGCTTTCTAATATAATACTATAAACTAGATCAAGTACATAAGTAAGTTTCAGTCAGTGAATATTTCTACTTTCTCAGTGTTGCAGCTGGGAAAGCTCTAGATTCCAGAAGTAGAAAACCTGAAGAAATTCTAACAAACAAATTTAACTTTCCTTCCTTTTAACCTCCTTTGTAACTGTGTCGACCTGTAATACGGCATTGCCGTTGCTAGTAACGGGCGATAAGCTCTGTACCGAGTTTGCAAGGCCTTGTGACAAAGGCTGTCAGGTCCACTTTGCCTGAGCTTTTCTTGACCTGCCTGCAGCTTTACTTGGTTTAGCTCTAACAGCAATTTTTCTAATTGAACAGGTGTTTAAGGTGACTTTGTTTTAGTTCTGTTTATCTTGGTGTGGTATCACCTCTAACATAATGAAGTAGTATGGAGATAGCAGAAGCTCTGGTACAATAGCAGAAGTTTTGAGGAGTGAGGCCACAGGATGTGCAGGCATGGGATAATAAGAGATGGGGAACAGGCCTGACACGGGAGACCCCACACTTATAGACAACTCACCCACGGTCAGCTGAAGAAATGCATACCTGGACCTGGACAAAGATGGTTTTACAGGTAACAAAGAAAACAAAGAAATAGTATCCAAAACATGGAAGTTACCACACAGAGTAAGTTTTGATGCAACATGCAGCTGCAGGTTGATGAAGAACAAGGGTGTAACAGTGTGTTGCCAAATATATAAAAATTACCCTAAGTGAATCCTAGAGTGAGAGGCAAGAAGAAACTATCGACAGCATGTGCCTCCTGATGAAAGACACCAGAGGTGGACATCTCATCATAACGCCCTCTCCAGCACTATGGAGCTACCAAGTTTGCAGCCCAGTGGAGCAGCAGAAGAATGAGCATAACACCATCAACTAAATGTGCACATTTCAATTTTAACTGCATTATTATATTATTGAGGGTTTTTTTTCTGTGTGGAAGTATTCTCATTACGTATTATCTCTTTTTCTGTAACAACTAGATCTAGATTAATAATGGTTATTGAGTTAGATTTCACGTATACTAACAACAGACTCTTGGCTTTCCACGCAATGGCTTTCCTTCTGCCTCACACTTTGAACATAAGAGACTATGAGGAGCTGTACCACCTCTGATCCATAAGTGCCCCTAGCCCAGCTCCCTTTAACTTCAGCCATACAGGGTGCTCTTAAGGATGCTCAGTGTTAGAAGTAACTACAAGATTTTCTTTTTGGGGAGGATCCTGACCTTACTGGAATCGCTTTCAAGGCATGCTGGATTTTACACCTGATTTACGATTGTAAATGCTGAGACCAAAACTCTCAAACTTGGCTGCCTGAAGTTAAGTGGTAACAGCAATAACGAGGCACTGTGGCCACTACCCCTAAGACAAAGCAACCCATCTCTTGACATTTTCTTCAGGCAGATGTAATAACTCTCTCATGCATTTCTTGGCTGAATTCGTCCCTTCGTTTCCACTCCGCCTCCAAATTCTATTCTGTATAGTTCCTGCTATTTGCCCTGCATACATACTCCTGAAATGTTTCTCTCTACCAGCTGTCATCTACCAACCCTGCACCATTTCAAACATTTCTAAACACAAAGTCAATCAAAAGCTTATTCTTTATTTCTGCTGGTTTTGAAAGTTGCCATTGCAATTTCCTTTTTATGTTTTATCCTGCTGGCAGGACCCTGACGTACAGGATTAGGCCTGAGTCCTGCCTCACCTTTAGGCTCCGACTGCAGAACAGAATCTTTGTTCTTACCACTCAGTCACCTCCCTTTTCGCAAATTTGTAGGTTGTTTGGCTTTTTTTTTTGCCTTCCCCATGATCCTACATCATTCATTCCTGCACCTGGATGTAGTCTTTCCAGAGAGGGTCAGGACTGCCTCTTGGATTATCCTAGCTGCTTCCTCTTCAGTTCCTTTCTCTCCATTTTCAGGCGCTCTTTCTTCAGATAACGTCTTTAGAATAGCTGATGCTCTCCAGGTGATCATAAAACCTTTTGTCAGGCCTCATTTCACAGATGCTTTTTTACTCTGACAGCTTGTCCTATGCTTAGACAAACTCCCCCTGTAAACAAGCCCCGTCTTGCCATGGCAATGTAGAAAAGCTGTCTAGATATAAAAAAGTGTGTCAGGAAAATATTAATTCGTACGTTTGACTCTGTAGCTTCTCTCTGGTTTTTCCTCAAGCTGGTAAAAACAGGGGAAGGGTTATATTCAGGCCAAATAGTGAGCTCCCCTTCTAAATTGTGACCGCTGGTGCTTGTGCTAAGAATCACAGGTATGCACGGAAAGGATTAGCATCAACATTTTGGCTAAGCTGACATTTCTCTTCCTTGCCAATGACACTTTCCTTCCTCTCCTCAGCCCAACACCAAATATCAGGTTGCACAGTCAGAACCATGTTGTTTACTGGCCTGGATATTAGCTTATGCTATCAAAAATAGTGTTCATCATAAAAGGCTTACACAACTCTCTGAAATTCTACTTCCCTTCTGAAAGATGCACATGCTTTCTTCATCCTTTTTCTCCTCAGCAGGGTCTTTTTCATCCTTTCCTGGGGGATTCTTCACAGAAATCTCAGAACTGTCAGCCCTACATATGAGATGACAGGGAGTCCTTTCCCTTTAAAGGTATACACACATACCTGGGCCTACAGACACGCACACCTAGAGGTTTTCAATAGCAATAATCAAAAGAGGCATTATTTGTGTAGTGACCACTGTATTTTTCTGTTTAGGGAAAGCGAACATTTAAGGCGCTGTGGTAATGGCTTGCATGGCTGAAAATGAAAAGAGCGTCTGAACAGGAATGACGGTACGCTGTCCTTGGAATAAGAATTTAAAAATAAAAAAGCTGTTCAAATGCACTACCTTCCAAACGACCCTGGCTGGCCTTTCTATCTGAATAAATAACCCTAAATTACTGTGGAGTACGGATTCACAACTGGAAGACTAGTTGTTCATGAGACATCTTAAAATTAAAGAAAAATAAACCCTCCACCTCTGTGGAAAGCTCAGAGGCTTTATGAGGTGATAAAGGAAGACCACAGAAAGGAATGCCAACAGGTCACGAGAGCAAGCAGGATTACCTTCTGGGATGTGCTCTTTAAACTGTGATAATGTTTAACTTCTCACAAGCAGGTGTGATGTTTGACACCTCTTTTCACGCAAAGCCTGGCCCTGGGTCACCCACAGGCACATGGTACTAATAGATTTCAGCAGGTTCTATAGAACAGCATTGTAAAGGGGAAAAAAAAAAGGAGCTAAATTATGCAGCTGATAAAGCCCACACATTTTGGAATGGAAATGGCATTATTTGCAAATAGCTTTTTTCACTGCCCCTCCCTGCTCTGCAAACAGACATCCTATTATCAAGGATTTAAAAGTTTATGCCAAAGAAAAAGTATTGACCTTCAAGTTAATGCTATTAAAAATGTAATTTGATTCAAATGAATGGAATTGAAAAGAATCTCTGCATAAAGTGCAATACTGTCTTAATTAATAGTGCATTAACGTGCAGAAGCAGAAGGTCAGAGGCATAATGTATTTGCAGGAAAAGACTGACCAGAAGTCAGAAATCCTTAAAGTACTAAATTATTTTAAAACTCTGATTTTATGCGAAAGTCAGACACTTTATGAACCAATCTGCTTCAGCAAACAGAAGCAAGATCCAGCCACTCCAAATCATGTCAAATCACCTAAATACAAACTGTGATCTAGCCTATCTTGTTTGACTTGTACTTCTAGCAATGATCCCTCCTTTCCCCCGCCTTTTATCAGGTTTTGATGGTGCAGTCAGCACTGTACTGGGTGCAATATTAAGGTTGTCAGTGGAAGAAGCTGGGCAAAGCATATGCTGTCAAAAAATGCTGACTTGACCAAACTGAAGTTTTGAGGAAATATGTAATTTGTTTTTCACTTTTCTAAAGAAACAAGGTAAACCAGAACTGAGGGGAATAGCAGGAAGACAAACACATTCTTTTATGCTCTTCTGCAAAATAATATTTATTTGGGGAAAAAAAAATTAAAAGATCCCCTTATGCAAGTATTGTAATTTTTGCCCCCCAAAATTGCATTTTCTTTTCTTTCTTTGACAGAGGATTTTTCTTTTTCATCCTATTTTAATTAAAATTCATCTAGTTTAAGCCCAGATTGATTGCCCGCACCCAGGCCCTGGCGAGGCCGCACCTCGAGTGCTGTGTTCAGTTCTGGGCCCGTCACCACAAGAAAGACGCCGAGGTGCTGGAGCGTGTCCAGAGACGGGCAACGGAGCTGGTGAGGGGTCCAGAGCACA